>JARJDW010018068.1:0-15302 GCA_030264715.1 Adinopsis sp. GC000173 | reverse complement strand
CCTTAAAGAATAAATAAACAAATATATAGATTCTACAAAATTTTCTTTTTTTATTAATCATAACAAAAATATTATAATTTTGCATATTAAATACGAATCCGTGCATTTTAAACACATTACGTAATTTAAGTATCGTATGCATTGAGGGGTATCAATGTCTGCAACGACTAAACCCTGCAGGTTCACCCTTTTTTAAAATGCGCACTAAATAGTAAATTGTGATACTTGCATCCGCTTCTTCAAAACAACATGTGGACACTCTAATGCGCAATATCCAAATTGCTTGGTCTACATTAGAGGTTCATTAACTCGAATATGGATTGTAAAATTATGACAATTGGGTTGGCACTGTGAAGCTAGCCGAGAGATTCATTGAACACTTGTATTCTACAAGTTATTTCAATTAAAATCAATGAATTATATTTATTATTGAATTTAAAATATTTAATAAGTGTGAATCACTATTATTTATATAAAAGTGTTTAATGACGTTTCCTACAATTGTAGATTTAAAATATTTAGATATTAAAGAAAAATTATAACTCCCCTTTACTATAATTAATCATTCGACGAAGTGCGTTGACATGTTTTAAAATATTTATACAAATTGTCTTTCTATAAGTTTAAAATGTTTTATCATATTCATTGAATTGTATTTTTGTTATAATTTTATCAGAAATGATTTTTTCTATTTTTGCCAATTTAAAATATTCGAATATTAGAGGATAACTATAATTTAGTGTTAATATCCATAATAAATCATTAAACCAAACGCGTTGGCATGTTTTAAAATATTTACACCAATTGCATTTATTTCTGTTAAAAAGTTTAATGATCTATAATCATTGCATTAAGTATAACTATTTATTTTTATAAAAAATGTCTTATATGGGCCTTCTTTTAAAAAAATATAGTAATGACTTTTTCTATAATTGCCAATTTAAAATATTCGGATCTTAAAGGAAAATTCTAATTCAATGTTAACATCCATAATAAAAGCAAATGCGTTGACATATTTTATAATATTTATATCAATTGCATTTTATTTTAGTTAAAAAGTTTAATGTTATATAATCATCGAATTAAGTGTACCTTATTATTATTTTTATAAAAAAATTGTTATATAATGGCTTTTTTCTATAATTGCCAATTTAAAATATTCGGATACTGTATTAAAGAAAAATGATAATTCAGTGTTAGCATCCATTTAATAATAAATCATTAAGCGAAACGCGTTGACATGTTTTAAAATACGCAAATACAAATTACATTTTAGTTAAGTTTAAAATGTTTGATGAATTATGTATCAGTTGAACCTTAGCATCGAACATTGTCACAGTTGCGAATATTTAGCAACAATGACATATTGTTGCATTGCAACTGCATCTGACACTAAAACTTGTAATCCACATGCACATTGCAATATTATCCGCTCTCGCTGGAAACAGTCGTAGCGTTCGCACAATACACACTCACAACACATAAAATGTATTCCGGTTACCAATTGGGCACACAAAGTTAACATGATATGCATTACAACTTGGCTACTTTCATTATCAAAATGCAAGTGCATTAAACTATTGTTTCGAAAATGTTTATATTCGGTGTGTTGTTTTGTTGTTGTCTGCTGCACAGAGGCGCACACACACACATATGTGTTTGGGTGTATGTATGTTTATATATTCATCCATCAGTAAAATTACAACAACATCGAGATCAAGGTGTAATTTACTTTACACTATTTGCATTTAATTAAACATTATATTCTATATAAACACATATCATCATCTATGCGATGAACAATTCACTAAAAGCCACCGCAAAGTTTGTCGCTTTTATTTAAGCAAAGAGTTATTGTATTTTATAATGATAAGCAAAGTCGCTTGCTGCTTCTCTACAATATATACTATATACAGTATACTGTATATATAGTATACAACTAAGTACAAGTAGAAGAAGAAGAGTTTGTTTGTAAGTAAACTGAAATTACAAGATACGAGTACGAGACAGTGCATTTAATTAATTAATTTTGAATGTGTATTTATAACTTGATATTGTCATTAATTGAAATGTAGTAAAAAAAATGTTCGCAATGATGTAATTAATTTAATTGATTTAATCTAATCTAAAGTTTTGATGCGATGATATTTCATTAGGTAGGTAAATGTTGGCATGTTTCCTTTCTGCATTTGCATTTTATTATGTTTTAATATAAAATCTATCGATTTAATTAATTACCCTTTTGATGCTAATAGCATTACTTTTCATTTAAATTAAAATGATAAAAAATTGTTTAGTAAAATATTCATGAAATACAAAATAACATGTTTAATTTTTTAAATTAAAATGCAATTAATGTGGAAAAATATAAAATATTGCTTATAATAAAATGGGTTTATTTAAAATTTTCACAAAACATTTATATTTTATTCAAAAAATAATTAAATAAAAAACAAACAAATGTTGCAATAACTTTTTCGGCCTTTTTTGTCGCGGCAAAAAATATTTCGATGAAATTTATTCTATATATCCACTGTCACATTCATATTGCACTTGAAATATTCATTTAAACAAATATGTATAATTGTAATCCAACAAAAAAATATTATAAAAATAAACTAGAACAATGAAACGTAACAGGAAAAAAAACCCAGCAACGCACTGCGTTTCCAAATTTAATTACTCGAATGCGTTTGACGTGTTTTTTACTCTTGTTTTAATTTAATATTTATTTTGTCGTTCGTTCGGGTTTCTGTTGTTATTATCAATTGATAAATGTAATATGCAATTAATGTTTGTTTTTTCTCTCGATTACCAATTCCATGATGATAATAATAATAATAATAATCATAATAATATAGCTGCTGCGATCGACAGCATTCAATGTACTTGCGCTTGTATTTTTATAGCAGGAACAATAATTACAAATCAAACGATGACAATAATAAATAATAGTTTGAGTATAAAAGAGAAATTGCATTTTTGCACATTCTCGCATTTATGTCTATCGTAACTATTTATACAATACTTTTTTTTCTCTCATCCTGCAGCACAGGGGAATTGTTCATAATTTTTTGCGCCCCGTCGATTTATAAACACACACATAAGCGTACACACACACACACACACACACGAATTTACAAAACTCGCTTTTATTTGCAATTTAAAGTAAACGTGCCTCACCTGTACAACAACAACAATATGCGCGCGCGCCCCCCATATTTATTACCGATTCTTTATAGACGGATTTTAATGAGTTACGCAATTTTTTCCATATGGAGAGAGAGATTATGATTTCAAGGCGAGTTTTTATGACGTATGACGTCGTATATATGCGATATTTATAAGAATTTATGCGTGCGCTTATTTTTATTGATGGTTGGAAGCAATAGCAAAAATGGTTTCTCTGGTTCTTTCTTTTTTAAAAGAAAACAATAATGCCGCTCTTAAATAAGCATCATTCCTAGTCGAATTGCAATAAAAAGTGACACATTGACAAATTGACATATTGTTGTACAAGATATTGAGCTTTCAAAAGTTGAGCTTAATAAAATATTCATAGCACATCAAGAAAGATCAATCACTTATCGAAATAACAGCTTAGAACAAACAACAACAGCTATATTACATGCATATCACATTAATTAATTATTTATTTGTATCATTAAGACATATAGCTATTTTGGGGTTGGGGGAGTGATTTTCGTTTTCCAAACTACCACCGCACCAATCAATTTTACCGTTTTTGTTTCGAATTTCTTGTTTCCGCCGCACAACACAACAGACACACACACACACACACACACACACACGTTTGATTAAAGCGATGCATTATGAGAGGATTTTTTATATAAATTTAGCACATAATAAGAATTTCGTAAAAGTTAAATCCTATAATTGGTTATAACGATTAAGCTGACAGACTTTTACAGATTTGGGTCGATAGCATTCGATTTGTTCGCTTGTTTTAAGGATTAATTTAATTAATTGATTTTTCTGCACACTTTGTTTTTGAAATATGTGCGGATTTCGTTCACGATAAAAAAAGCGACGGAAAAATATATATAAAAAGTGGAAAGTCTGTTTGTAATAGTGAAATATAAAAAGCAGATCTTTCCGGTCATATTTTAGCTCAACTGTTTTCGGGATAAAGTTATTATTTTGCAAAAGGGATTTTGCGGGCTGCGATAATATCTTCATCATAAAAGGGTGTTAAGGATATATTTGTTCAAGTGCGTATGAATGAGCGAGGTAAAGGTTACATTTTTAATTATGCCCATTTAAGGGCAAAACTAACATTAAAGTTTATTGCGTCATATAAAGTAAGTTTATCGTACATATACACACACAGAGAGAATGGTAAATGTTCTCTCAGCTGAAATTCTAATTGACATCTCCACTAAATTAAACGTACTCAGCTTTTATACCATTTACGTTCGTTATATTTCAAGTAAAATTCACTTTTGTAATTAAATTTTATTCTACAATTTAAAACCATAAAGATTTCATTATAACTGTTATAAAATTTATATATTATTACACACAATATACTAAAAGAATTATTTATCTCAATTTCCCACATAAATCCAACACAATTTATACTATCTATACATATATATATATATCTAAAATGCAACAATTACGTACTGTTTATATTTATAAAAAAATTAATGGCTTCATTATTAATTGCACGATATATCGTAGTCAATTATGCATTATTAAAGAACCATATACATGACTACATAAATCTACCATAATTTGCTTAGTCTGGTCAATATTTATTCATTCTTTGTTTGTACTATTCGACTCACAAATACAAACAATATTTGGTATAAAGAATATAATATAGGTATATGAATGACTACGCGTATGTCTATAAATAAGCATTCTTAAATAGATATCAGCGCAATTAAATTGAAATACCTATCATTATTGCAATATTACCATGCATGATAATAAAATTATTATAAGAAAAGCTCTACAAATTATTTATTAGCTAATATCTATGTCAATTTCCAACTTTTAGTTATTATCAGTACCGATAAAATTGCATTGACTCAAACTCCTTATAAAATAATGAGTCGTGACAGAATAAAAGGTAATTGCGGGTTTTATTATTGCTAGGTAGATATGTACTCATATCAAATTATGTATTTTATAAAATCCTACAAATATTAATTGTATTTTTCCATTAGTCATTTTGCTAAATATGAATTGTTTCCAAGTATATCGGAGTATACCAAAAATGTATGTCCATTTACATTTTGAAACAAAAATATTTATAATATTTTAATTGTAATTTTTATAATTTTTTCTCCTTGGATCTTTATATTACTTTAACATCGCACTTTATGGGCTCAATATTTGGCAATGAAACGTGGTAAATAGTCATTTTCTTGCAATATTGTTTAATGGGTTAAATGTGAAATTTAGAGAAAAGGCATTGAAAATGCAATATATTAAATTAGGGTTTACAAATAAAAAATCTGGTGCATAATGATGTAACACTAGCGAATCATCATATAGTACCTAATTAATTGATTTATTAGCTTTGTTTTGTTTCACAAACGGACAGAATTTTCTCATAGACTTTATTATATTTTTGTGTTATGATTGAGCAGTCTATTTCAAAAGTATCTAAGTCTATTTACAATCGACATAAAATAATAAAGTATTTGCGTTGATTAAAAATGAATGTAATAAAGTAATCGAAATGCAGCTGCATAGAGAATTGTCGGTGTGCATATTAATTCGGCGTGTATGAAACAATTGCAGGTACAGCATTTATATTATTTTGAGGCTTGTTAATAATTAACTCCTATAGCTTAATATTCTATCCAAGTATATGCCTCTTCAACAAGTCACATGCAACCAAAATAGTATATAGAATATAAAGATCATCTTCATTTACAAAAAAAAATGATTAAAATATAGATAATTTAAATCTTGTTATTCGTTTATCAATAATTTTCTACGAACTAAAGATTTTTTCTTATTTTGCTGTCTTATATAGGCTTATACAGTATGTTGAGACTTTGGTTGTGCAATTTTTTTATACTCATATTATCTTTATTAAATGCATGTCCATGACTCAACATGTATGTGACTATATTGGACTATTCTAGCATTCTAGTTTTGTATGTTTTACGCGTAGACGAGAATTATTACTACCAAAGTGAATATGTTTTGAATACTATTAGTTAATTAAAGTAATGATGTTAAATATTTCATTATTCAAAGTGAGAATTACTTTAAATGATTATTATCAGCAGTAAGGAATAAATTTTGCCCATATTCTGCTCATATCTCGAGGTTTCACTGTATTAACTTGGCTAATAACTCTTTGCCGTATTGTCCTTTAAAGTACTATTTTTGCAAAATAGAAAATTTAAAATTAGTTTGTTTTATTATATATTCTTCGTGGTTATTTATAACCTTTCCAACCACTCAACGAGCTTCTTAATGCTTTAGCGCATTTCGGTTATGACATATTAGCTAACCTATTAGAATATGGTGCCATTATGATTTTCACGTCTTCTCAAAAATGATTAATCGCCCGTATTATATATGTTACTTTTAAGTGTGAGCTTAGTATTTAAGGCTATAGTTTTGTTATAAAATTTCACATTATACTTTTTTTTAAATTGGACAGTTATTTTAAAACAGAGGCTGTAATTTTATTACAAAACTTAATTCTCCAAATTTAGCACTAGATATAAACGGATTTCGGTTATGACATATTAGCTACTTATTAGAATATGGTGTCATAATGATTTTCATGTCTTCTTAAAAATGATTAATCGCACATATAATATAAGTTACTTAGTATTTTACGCTCATTCACGTTTTGAAACGGAGAGAGTAATATTATTATTAAACATTATGATTCTCGAAAATTCCGCAAACTTCCGTAATTTTATTGAAATTTCATTATATCATATTTTACAGATGTAATTTTTACGATCCACGAGTGATTAATTAATAAAAAACGGCAATTACGCCGCCATCAAAAAGCAACTTTGTTTTATGGCTAATAAATTATTCAAAAATGTTTGTTTAATTTCTTTACTTTGCAACTATAAAATGTTAATTACAATTATTTTGGGCGCAATGTAAATTTCAGTTGGAGCAAACTTTTTCTTTCTTTTTGCCGGTCGCATTAATATAAATTTAGGTAAACCGAAAAAAAGATGCATATTGCATAAATTATCGTTAAATTTTCACAACAAAACAAAAAGCAAGTTTCATTGTTAGTATTTACGAAAAACTTGTTTAGAAAAAGTACGTAATTAAACATAAATGTGTAGCAGTAGAAAGCTCTTTACATTACTTAAATTTTAATGCGACGAGACTTATAAAACAGTTTTTTTTCTGTTTCGCACACAAAAAGTAAACATATTAATAAGTTACGTAAATTAGTTGAATATATACTGTGTTGCTGCCTGGTTTTTTATATACGTAAGTATTAATGTTTTTATGTTATGAACATAAAAATGTTGCTAGATATTTTTTTCGTAAAAAAGATTAAAGCTTTATTTTGCACTTATTTTATTTCCGAATGTGTTTCACTTAATGCCATTAAAAGCAATGGATTAATATTGTATGCATGTACAAAATGCATTAATAAAAAGATGCCAATTTTTTATTTCGCTATTCGCTTTAATTAGTTTTCGCCATTTCAATATTAAAAATATATATTTTTCTATAATATCATCTCTCTTATCAAATATTACAGTCCGTTAATAAGCTTTAGTGTATAGACTACGTTTTTTTTTCGCTTTTTAAGTATTAAAAGTAAAGTAGGACAAATCCATTAAAATGCTTTTATTAGGATCGCAATGTATACTTTCATTTCGCTGCTTTTTTTACCAATTTTATATAAATACGGCCTTAAAATCTCCGCATTTTCTTTCATTCGCTGTGTGTTTTTTTTTCGGCTATGTTTTTATTTCTTCCGGCTTTTTACATTTATTTTTATTTTTTTGCATGCTTTGTTTTATTCATTTCGCTACCCCGAATGGGATTTAATTAAATTCAATTAACGCATATGTAGAAGAAATATTAGGGTTGTTCTTTAGCATATATGTAATTTACTGTCGGGGCTCCGCCATGTAAAGCGGACTGTTTGGGTTATGTTGCATTTCCTCCTAGTACACTTGCCAGGAATTCCGGCAAAGTAAAATTCATACGAGAAAAAGTTGCCCGCCCGCGCGAGCAAAAGTTTCTTTCTAATGTTGAAGCCGAAGCTGAAGTCGTCTTACCTTATCATTCACCTTAAATTCTAGTCTCGCATATAGAGAAAGAGAACAATTATTTTGTGTGCTCGAATGGAATGGAATAGAATAGGAATAGGATAGGTAGTTCGAAGAAGAAGAAGAAAACGGAAAAAAATCGTCTATATATGTGCTATTATCTAACACTTGGACTGCTTCTAGCTATAGAGAACAAGTTTTATCCTTAACATGGACTAGTAAAGTACAAAAAAGCGAATACAAAAAAACGAGTTCTAGATCTATCTTTTTCACATTCGAGTTTATCTTTTGGATTTGCGTAAATCTTTAAAGTATTTGATGCCAATAGATGTTAGAAGAAGGAAAACTTTTATTGATTATTTAGGATTTCGCTAGTCCTAAACATTAAATCGACTTTTAACACGTTTTCTACTATGGAAATCGCTTTTCTTTACTTGGTGTTTTTTCTCTCCCTTGAATAACTTCTATATCTATCCAAAGTGTTTGAGCTTTAATGATAAAAGTTTAAATTAAAAAGCATTTGCGTAAAATATTTTTTAACGCGTAAAATTTAAGTGCTCAATAATGCGGCAACAAGATTGGTATTCTTTGCCGCTTTCATTACCAATAAGTATTTATGAAGTGAAAATGCGCTCGCTATGTATTTTATGGACATGGAATTTTACGAGTTCAAGTTCTAAAGTGATGGTAACGATTGTATGCCATTGGTTTTGGCCAAACTTGCGGATTGCTTTTTATCCACTTGATGTGTTTTTCTACCGTAGCCAAACGATAAGGGTCATTCTGCCAAACACAAACCTATATGGAAAGGGGTAATCTAACATTGCGCCAAGCATCAAACTACACTCTTAACCCAAATACGTTCCTCGTTTAAAGATTATTTTTTTATTCTTCTTCAGCTAGAGCTAGCTGCTCGATGCTGCTCCGATGCTGCTCCGATGCTCGATGCTCGATGCTTTTTTACACGTTAGGACATTTCGAATGCAGCGATGGTGCGCAGTATTATGTCACATACAAATATCAAAATTCCACACACGTGCCTTCCTTAGTCAATCTAAAAGTTTGATGGGATATTTATACTTTATTTTGATTAAAACTTGAATTTATCTCTCTGTTTACGAATGACTTAATTTCGGGCGGTGTACAATAAAGTAACAACATGTTGTGCTTTATAAATAATTAAATACAGAAATGGAGTTTTTTCCTTGCTTACTTGCCTTCCCTCCCTTTCCTCCTTCTACACTACCACATTCACTTCGTTTTTTTAAAAAATGGGGAAAGAGAAAAGAAGAGCAGCAGCAGCAGCAGCAGCAGCAGCAACAGCAGCAACAACAACAACAACAAAAAAGGGGAAATATTATACAATGTTGATGGTGTAGTTGCGTTGCGGACCGCAATATCACATTATGACAAAGATGATGAAAATTCCTTCTAACAGTGCCATTGTCGTGGATTCCGGCCTAGATTCCCACACAACACACGGAAAATTTGCGCTCTGCTGTACATACTTTACTGAATTGATGCTTAAATTGTTCATCTCCCTTTTTTTCCTGCCTCTCTCCCGTGCTACTCTTGTTTTATACGACGCACAAAAATTCTCATTACATCATTTTTTATTTCGCGCGCTCATATTTAGTAAAGTGAATAAAAAATAAATAAATTAATCCGTACAAGTCGTCGTCTTCGTCGTCGAAAGCAGCTTGAGTTTGCAAGCAAACACAGTAGTAGTAGCAAAGCAAAACAAAAAGTGAAGCTTTACTTTTAAGTCGATTTTCCCTCTAAGTCAATTTTTACATGTCAATAATAAACTTAGTCTAAGTCCATTAATTATAGTAAATAGTTTTCAACGAAAACTAATAAATAAAGACTTAAACGGCTTTTCCAATTAGAATCTTAAATGCGCTAATGCATTTTAGTGATAAATCAAAATAAACAACTTTATTGATACGTATGTACTATATATAGTACATGCGAGTATATATCTATAGTAAAATGTCCTTTTTAGTATATATACGACGAGTATGATTGCTTTCATATTCAGTTAAAACTGGAACTAGAAATAATTTCAACATATCACTTTATTGGACGTTTTATAGCCATGCATTTGCGAGAAAAGGGTTATCTGAACTTTTATGTCAGTTTGCTCAAACACTTGATGTTTTATAATATTATGATAAATTTGTTTTATATATACGAAGAAATTAGAAAATTATGGAAAATTTTTCTTCTCATATTTCATGTATCTTTTAGAAGAAAAAGACCAAGAAGAAAAAAGGATGCGCATATATAGGGTGTTGACTGAATACATTTCATTCAAATGATTTTAGCACGAAATATATGCGCATTTTTCATCAAGTTTATTTAAATGCTGATTAAGTTTTTCATATCGCTCGCAGCAGCACCACCACTACCAAAGTATAACATGGCATATTATTAAGTGCAATCTCGATTTAAAACTGAAACGTTTGATACACATATATAGTTATAATTGATTACGACGAACGAAAATCAAATAAAATCAGAAGAAAGTACGCGGCGCGCGGGCGCGTACGCTGCAAATAAATCATTTATCAGACATTTGATTGGCGACGTAAAGTAATCAACAACGCAGCTGCAATAAAAAGTTAATGATGTAAGAGAGAAAAGAGGGTCCTATACACAGAAAAAATATTAAGTAAACTAAAAATAAAAGTTATCTCAAACAAAGTCGATTGATCAATTTCATATTTCTTCGAGATGATATGGTGTATAAGCTTAGAGAAACAAATGTCGCACATTAAGTTTTGGATATATCATAATAAGTGGCTGTCGCCTTAATGCAGCTGTCAGCATTGGCCTTTGCCAAGATGATATTATTGTCTAAGTCCTTACAATATTCCCAGCCAGCAAGAAATATTCCCATCATAAATATTACGGACAATTACCGCTGCATGTATTCAACCTGCAAATCAATGCTAAAATATTATGGCGCACGCTTGTTTCCTCTTTTTTTCTCATACGCATTTTGCGTTCTATTTGTTTCGTTGTTTGCAATTCAGAGGCAGCAGAAAAAAATCACAATGTAACCCTCTTGAAGGACGACAGCTGTCGTTAATGTACGCACAGCCGACGTAATATTGTCTTGCTGATAACATTAGCAGATAACGTTTGTGAAGGCGTTTGAATTGTCGTATACACACACACACACACACACACACACACATATACACGTATACAAAAAACCCATTCTCATACTTTTGATACTTTGTTGTTGGTAGATATTATTGTGCAACCATCAGGAAAAATCAATATTTTGATAATATGCGGCATTTCCACGTAGATTAATCATCCGATTTTAGATATTAATATGCATTTTGGACTCGAACTAATTATTAAAATTTATGTTTTAATGCGCATTAATATTTTAATCATGGCCGAATAAATTAATACCTTATTTACGATCATTATCGGAAACTATTAGAATTATCTCTTATTTCGTTCCTCGCAAATGCTTTGAAGTAGATTTATGTGCAATGCTTTTAAAGAGAGGAAAAAATCAATATTGTATTTATTGACATTTAATTCAGTTTAGCTTCTTATTTCATTGAATTTTCAACCTTTCTTTGAATTACATTAATTATTTAAAGCAATTTATTTCATAATGCTAATCGCAAATCATTAACTCCTCTTTTTTTCCTCAATGAATTTAAATGCTTTTTCAGCTTTAAATGCAATTAATTCTTTGTGTGTTGCCCGCAAAACGATCTGCTGCAATTAAGAATTTTCCGCTACTTTTCTAGCATCATTTAAATTGTCATACACACTCCCGATTCTTTGTCGTATCGTTCCACGTTCTAGTAGTATTCTATATTCGATAACCACCCACCCAGCACACACATACACACAAAAAAATGTCTGTACAAATCAATAGCGGCACTGTCATCGTCGGGAAGAATGAGAGCAGAAAAAAAGAGGCGTCCAGTAGCGATGTCGTCAGCTGCAAATATTATATTAACTTTCCAAAAAATCTGAGGGTATAGAGATAGTAAATACAAACCGGCAATGCGACTTTTCCTAAAAACCGCATTGTAATTGAAAAACGAAAAACAGCCGCGTGGTGTACGAACGAAACACACGAAATAGATTTACGTACTTAGCATTTTAGTAGACTATTTTTTTTGCTGTTTTGTTTTGTATGTCTTTTGCGTTTTACGGTTTTGCAACCAAACCAAAAATCCTTGCACAAAAATGTGCAAATAAATGTTTCATTAGCAACATGTTGTTTAACTTGCTTATTAAAATTTTCATTTCACTTTGGCACTAATTAATTTAGGAACATAAAAAATGCATAAAATTCGTGTTTTTATACGTTTTGGAATCATTATTAAAATTTCCTCCACACTTGTAGGTATCTATATATAGATGAATGTATACGTAGGTATATAAAGGTATTAATACTTTAGACAAGAGTTAAAACTTTATTGGTTTCAACGTTGGCGAATTAAATTTTATGCACAATATCATTTTTATCTAATTTTCATATAGAAAGCAATAAATTTTGTTTTTATAATATGCTTTATTCCATTTATGATTAATTAATTCTTTTGATAACATTTTTATTAATAATTTGTTTGACGTATTTATGGCGTTTTTATTCAGCTTTACAGTAAAAATAAAATTATATTTCCATATAATTTAATAACAGATAAAATACATAGTTTAGATGCTTTATTGGATAAAGCATGTAATAAGTATAATTTAGCTAGTTCTCTTTCTTTTTTTCGACAAAAAGTTTAAGTTGTTTGTTGACTGATTTATTATAATTAAATTAATATTTTCCAATATACCGCATAAAAATATACAATAAAATTTGTTGTAACAATTAGACTAGTGCATCATAAGCATGTTTAAAACTTCCATAATTAGACCCTGTTTAACGCGGAGTTTATATTCTATCATAGTGGAACTTTATACCTACATTAAATCGAAAGTATAACCATATACCAATTCGTTCTTATACCGATTATTTTTTACAGTATATTAATTATAAATTAATTTGTTTCAATTTTACAGTTAGATTAGGTTTAGTCCATTACTGTGCCATCATAAGTATGTTAAAACCTTTCACAGTAAGAACCCGCTTAACACGAGATTTTTACGTTCCTTCAAAATAAAATGTTATACGAAATAGGGTTAAACGGGATTATCTCATCATGTAAATAATGGTGATAGACGAAACGGTTTATAAAATCAAAATTTATTAAATATGATTTCAACAAAAACTTATTTCTTACAAATATAACAAATTCCAAGTGAAGTCTCTGATAAACGAACGAGGCAGCAGAGTTTTGATGATGACTCAATAGTCTAAATCCGTCAACAAACAAATTTACGATAATTATTTTAATTCTTGAAATAGTGAAACCTTCTCTGTGTTTTATTCTTTTATTTCTAACGTTTTTGCTTTAATTTCGTTAACAATGCAGATTAATTACTTTGTATTTAGAGGAACTCCAATGCTGCATGCATTTCAGGGAATTCCACCATTCCAATAAAAAGCGTTAAATCGAAACAGAGCTTAACGAACCGCCTACAATATATTCTTATTACAATTATCATATTCTTCCCTTTACACCTATTTTTAATGTAGAGCCAAATATTTGACCAAAAGTAATATAGAAACATATGCGTTTTTTTACAAAATATTAATTAAATTTGCTGGTGGTAATAATAACTTTTTGTTAAAACATATTAAATAATTCATTATAAGTCATATATAATAACATAAAATTTATAATTTATAAAGTTTGAACATAAAACATTTGAATATAATGCAATTTAATACGACAAATGCAATTTGAAATGGTCCCATTCAACATAATTTCCATCCATTCGCCCCTTCTATTTCTATTTCGTTCTGTTTTGTTTTTTTGTAAATTCACTTTTTTCGTGTAAAACAGAGCTGGCGCAATAATGTTTTTGTTTGTTATTTTTAATTAGTAATAATTAAGTTTTGCAGCACACCTCGTTATTTGCGTTAGAAAACTCAATTTTACAAAATGTTGCAGCATATGCACATTACATGACAATGTGGATGTTGGTCACGCTTAATATAACGAGCGTGTAATTCTCCAAAAATTATGTCATTTACAAACTTGATTTATACTAAACAAGTGTTCATCTGCGCCACAAAATTCAATAATTCACCAATTTCAATAATTATTTATTTATTTATTATTATGATGGGAGAGAAAAAAGCGCGTCAATTCTTTTTAATGAAAATTAATAGCCGCTTTGCATGCAAATTCAAAAATGCATTACAAATCAATTGTGAATGCATATAAAATGCAATTTATATTAATTTTTATAGTAGTAAGATTATAATCCATTATCCTTGCGCTATAAAACATTCGTGGCGCGTTTTCTGTTAATATTTTGCCTTTTTCAAATCTTTCTTATTTATGCTTCGTTTGCTGATTAAAATTGCAATAAAACTTTCTTTGGAAATTTATTTCTTGTTATTGCATTTTTGCACAAAACAAGACGCGAACACGACGAGCAGAAAAAAAATTAATTTAATCTTTTTGATGTTGATTCAAATTAAAGTGCGATTATCTTGAAATAACGAGATTTCTTGCGAAGGCGTAAAAATGCGCCGTGCCGAACATTGTATGTGTATGTGTGTTTTTTGCCTACAATCTCATTTCCGTCTATCTGAGTTCTTTTGAAGTATCTAAAGTTCCATCAACGCACAAATTTTTCGACGAAGGAAAATGACTTGAGATTTAAATTTTTTATATTATGGAAAAAATGTGGGTGTTAAATTTAGTTTAAAGCGATGATATATGTTATATTCACACATAGTTCATAAATTACACATTCTTCAAAAATGGATTATTCGAGTATGTACATATATAGAGTATATACGACGACGAGTGGAGTAGATCGTCGTCGTGCATATCTACCACATTTGAGAAATGCATAACGTAATACGATTATGCATTAAGCGTTAAGCGTTTTTGATGTAGTATGTAATTAAAATAAAATAGTTGAATAGTTTATTACATTGTC
>JARJDW010018063.1:0-173715 GCA_030264715.1 Adinopsis sp. GC000173 | reverse complement strand
GGTTGTGTGCGATGATGATGTCGACTACGACGATTCCTTTGCCCAAGAACTTTGCCCGAACCAAATTTTCTATGCGAAACTTAGATAATGTTGTTGCGCGCCGCTTTGAATTGCAGCGTGTGGAATGAATAAATGAAAATCGCAAATGTTGACTTATAATTAAAAGGTGGATGCGGTTGCCACGCTTCCATGAAAGCAAGCGGACGAAAAAAAAACAGCGCGTCGAACGAGCAACGCTCCAAGATGGGTGGGGGTGTATGAATAAAATATGTATACATTTACCAAACATCATCGATAAAAAATCGAGTGGCAGCGTGGGTGGTGCGCGGCGGGGAAGAAATACAATTTTGTCATGATTGCAAATCTCTGCGAAGGCAAATCGACGTTTTTATGTCAGATTTATACGACAAGCAAACGAAAAAAAATGTATACATGCACGAAAATCAAATAACATCATCATATTTTCGTATGGTTGATGCGTAGCGAAAAAGCACGTAGAAAGTTTATTCATACGTACAAACGTACAAAGAAATCGAACGATCTTTCACGTTTCGACGTTCAATGCCACCCACGAGAAAGAGGACATATTTAATTGATTTTTAATGTGATAGTGGTCACTTAATTTGGATTACGCTGAACAAAAATTACATTAATTGTATTAAATCAGCAAAATAGTATATAAAATGGGTTTATTAAATAAATAATTGTTGATTTCCTAAAAGATGGTTTCTTAAAAAATTTAAGTTTTATATTTATTTAAGAAAATCCAAAAATTCTGGGTCACATTTAATGCGTTTATTGTAATATTGCAAAAAAATAGTAAGTTTTATGTTGACTCTATAATAGTCAAGTATAATCACGTTCGTTCAATGGCAGCCATGAATAATAAGACACATTTAATTCTTTTTTAATTCAATATTGGTATATAATAACTTAATTTGGATCACGCTGAACAAATACATTAATTGTATTAAATCTTTAAAAAAAATTATGTAAACGGTCTTGATTAGAATAAATAATTGTTGATTTCCTAGAAAATTTAAGTTTCATGTTTATTGAAGAGAATTCAAAAATTGTGGGCCATATTTAATCAGTTTAAATACCATTTGAGCAACAAAAAATTATTTAACTATGATTCTAAGTTTACATTTTTAATTTTTAAATAAAATATTGTAATGTTTCTAAAAAAAGTACATTTTAGATTCACTCAAAAGTCTCCAAGTATTTTGAGCACATATTTCCTTCATTGTATCATAACCCACCACCAAAACGATAATTTTAATTAATCTACCCCCATGTTGATAACAAGCACATACACGTGATAAAAGCACTAATGCGAGATTTCACTTTGGCACTTGTTACATATACGAGCACACAGCACACAGTACAGTAGCGCAGTCAAGTTATCTGAACTTGCACAATAAAAGAACGACGCGCACATTTCCAACACACTAACACATACAGACATACAATAATATTTGCTATTCGTATAATATTCGCATCATTTTATCGCAAAAATGCATGAGGTGAAAATCGCACCCAACAAATTTGAATAATTAAATCAACGTCCGATTGCTGTTGCAGTTGCAAGTAACTATTTTTGTGTTGCATTTAAACGTCAGTAATTTAAGCTTTGCGCGTCGCTCTTTAACATTATGTATAAATCATAGAACGATGTTGGCAAAATCATCATTAAAAGATGTTTTATCAAAGAACTATTTTGATGAATCTGCAATTCACTGGCAGATAGCTATTTTTTTAGTTAAATTAATTATATAAGTTGTTAGAGAAGTAGAGGGGAAGTTGTTAGAAAAATGAGGGGAAGTTGACAGAGAAGTGAGGGGAAGTTGATAGAGGAATGAGGTGAAGTTGATAGAGGAATGAGAACAAATTAATTGTTCAGGAATATTTTCTTCAGTTTTTAGGAATAGGCAATTGGAAGCCAGATTGGACAAATGTGAATTCAATTCCAAATGCAGATTGTCACAAACTGCGATTCCTATGAGGTGGAGATTACTAGACGCAATTCTGAACGTTTATGCAACTTTTCAAAAATATTAAAGGAATTTGTCAACATTCTATATGAAAAATCCCGATTTTTGGCTCAATACCTACTTTGGATCAGATTACACAACTTTTTTGTGTGTTCAAATATTTTCGGAAATAATGAACCACTTTCAATGCATTTTGAATATATTACGGGAAGCTTTTCTTGGATACTGAACAAAGTCTTAAATAACTATTTTTATTTAAAATTCTAGAAATGACTAAAAATATTTTAGTTTACAGAAATTTTACATCACTTATTAGCTATACATATTTAATCATACTCTTAAATATACCTACATCAATTTTTACCTACAATTTAGGCGTAAATACCGCCCTACCTCGAATTTCTAAATAAATATTTAGCGATTTTTTTCCACGCATTTTTTATGTACGCGCAACAAATTCCTCCACCCGAGCGTTCGATAAATGTGAATTTTTTGCTAAAAATGCATGGAGCAAATTTAATTCGATTTGGCAGGGAAAATTAGCGAATACTTCTCGTTTTTTATAGGCGAACCGTAAAATCTAATAAGAAAATCGTTGTCTCTCACGACGAACGCTATGCTATATATATATAAGGACGACGACGCAACGCGTGTAATCAATCAAATCAAAATTTATCGCTGTTGCCGCTGGTTTTTTTTATTCGTCGGTAATGTCGTTAAGTAATTGCCCACCATGTCGTTTCAGTGTGTGTGTGTGTTGCTCTTTTTTCCCTACGACACGCTTTCGACTAAATAAAATATATCTAACGTGAGACGACGGCATTAAATTAGGTGAAATTTACGTGTGCGCGCTTTTAATAATAAATAGATTGTTTATGCGTGCGCGTTTCGTATATCATTAAAATCAAATCAAATTATTCGATTTTCCTTGCGCTCGCACTCGCGCTGAGCATCGCCCAACAAGTGTGCGCAACAATTTTTCGCCGATAAAATCGTCGTCGTTGAGAGCTGCGGCTGGCTGGCTGGCTGGCTGGCTGTCTGCTTTTATTTCAAATGAGAATGTGTGGTGATTTTTGATAAGTAATGCGGATTAAGCGATTAATTCAATTAGTTTTTCGATAAGGATTTTAGCTGGCTTTGAAAGAATTGAGGGAGAGATAATCAGCGATTTCGCCATCATTGTTTCTGTTCTGAAAAGCGGCTTTTTGTTTTTAATATTGCGTCGTCGTCGACGTCGCGATCGCGTTGCGTTGTTGTTGTTGCTGTAAGCAATAAAGAATTTATTGCCGCCGCTCGCTAAGGGTCAGAAACTTAAAACTGTTTGCTTATAAGCTTCTTGTTGGAAAATAATCCCGCTTCCACACTCCACTCACTAACATTGTAGCATTTAAGCGTTATAAGTTTGTTATTATATACCTACTACAATTTAACCATCATTATTATTAGATTGGGGTTGTTGTATGTATAGTAAAACTATTAGAAAATTATAATTCAAGAACAACCATTATGTGACAAGCGCGCTACAGTTTTTTTTTATTATTATTATTTTGTGAGCCTTACATCTGCTTATTATGTTATATACTATTAAGCGTAATTGGTTTCATAATTGGATTGCCGTTCATTATTGCGCCGGATATTATTTATGTCGATTTTTGATCTAAATGGGGGCGGGCATGCAAATACAACGTCTGTGAGTATTTAAAATTATAGCTTAAGAATTTTTAATTTAATTGCTTACAAAAATAATTAAAATAATTGTAGTAAAGTAAATATATTATGCCTTGTTGTTCATACCTAGTATTTATTAAGCATTGAACGGCAAAGTTGCTGGCTAATAAATCTTGACCTTCTTTTTATTCTTTCCAGAAAAAAATTGTAAATAATAGTTATTTATATACCAAGGCATTAAAGTGATACTTTTAATACCGGTTATGCTGTCCCAAGTTAACAATATATTCCTATTTTGCAGAAAAACATGTCTTTGCAACAACACAAATTATTATTATGCTAAAACATTCCATCCATTCAATGCATATATACTTAACGACCATGATTTATTTGCCAATTTAGCAATCGTTAGCATACTCCAAAAAGCAAATCGGTTGATTGGTGCTCACTCACTATTTTTTTATTATTCATAAAACTGGCGCAACACAAAGACTTGATTATTAAAAAAATAATTGCTGAAAAACATTTAATATTTGCGCACTCAAACAGCGCTTCACTCAACGACAAACAAGCACTATTAAAATTCGCAAATTGTTATCATAATTTTTCCCCAACGCTGCTAGCCACGTAACAAAAACTTTATATTTGAACATTTTGCAGCAGTGCTCATTAAAAAAATATTTCAGAAGCGTTTTTTTTTCGGATAAAATCTACGACATATTTTAATTACAGTAGTCTAGGAATTTATAAACAGGACCGTAACTTTTTTATATAGATAGAGCAATGTCAAAGGAAATGCATGGATGACGATGATTAAAAGTACCTAATCTAGGGATTTGCTAGATAACCATTTTTTAAATAAAAAATACTAAAAGGATCTAACATGAAATGGGATTTTCGGTAAAGTACAATCAATCCAAATACGATATACTAAGATTTACTTCACATAAACCAAATTTTACGACAAAATTGCTATTTAAAGATTGCTGAAAGAATAAAAGATACACTTATTTACATATCAATTAATAAATTGTACTCAAATAGACCAGAATAGAATCAATTAATTGATACGCCCGTGCCAAAATTATATTTTAAACTCGTACTGCCGTGCATGGATGGTGTTGTTGTTGTTGTTGTTGTTCAACTTGTTCGTGTACTACTCAAATAAGCCGAGGCGCAAGTTTTAAGTTTTCGGCCAGGCAGGAGTGAGATGGATTAGGCGACAGCTCGTTCATCATATCGACGGTGGCGCGGCGCAAACTTTAACGCTCTGCCCGGATTACGCGATTCACAGTAGTAGGTATACAGTGTGTATCAGCAATAAACAAACCCGCGACGTGGAAAAAATATATGCGAATTATTGTTGTTGTTGTTGTTGTTTTGGTTGTTTGCGCGGTTGGTAAAAACTTTCGCAATAAATATCCAAATTGGATTGTTGTGAATGCTTAACACACATAGGTAAATTTAAACTCGAATTAAAATTTATCGTTGCATTAATTTTATATCTAATTAATATGAATGGCACGCGGACGTAAATTTTCAGCAAAACACACCGGGAAAAAAAAGGTTATTCCGCACGCAGCACATACAGCATTTTTAATTTGCAATAAAATATGCAAACGCAACTTACACACAATGTGTGTGGGTTTTGATTTAGCTTCGCTGAAAGTACCTAAAATATTTTTTGGCTAAATCACAGACGGTAAAATGTGCAAATGCGGAATAAATCTTATGGAACAATTTTGTCGCAGTTTACTGTATTTCAAGTTGCTTACATACTCGTATGTACAAAAAACAATTGTTTTCTATAGTTTAGTCACTGAATGTTACTGTTTTTCAACATTTTTCGATGAATTTTAGTGAATTTTTCTGTTTTTTTACTGTTTATTCACTGAATTTCACTGTTTTTTTTATCATTTTCTGATAAATTTTAATTAATTTCACTGCTCTTCACTGTTTATTTACTGAATTTCATTGTTTTTTATCATGCTTCGATTAATTTTAATGAATTTCACTGTTTTTTACTGTTTATTCACTGAATTTCTCTGTTTTCTCATCATTTTTCGAGAAATTTTAGTATAGTTTACACCTTTTTACTGATTATTTACGGAATTTTTCTATTTTTTCATCATTTTTGATGAATTTTAGTAGAGTTTCTTAATTCAGATAATCAGCGGTTTTAGAACAATTGCAGTTCGTAGAAAGTCTTCCTTTTGAGGTTTTCAATAGTACGTAAGCACTCGTAGGTACTCATATAGACATAATACGTTGGAATACTATACAATTTTAGTGAATCTATCTATAGTAATTTAAAAACAACGTGCTATTCAAGGCCATAGGCTACCCAAAATCACTATAGGCCTGATGCACACAGTAGTGAGGCGATAAGTGAAGTAATACATTAGCAAACCAAGCAAATTCATCAGTTCATGTATCATAATGATGATCTGTATTCTAAATTTGGCACATAAACTGCGGAATTGATTAGTTTGCTAACGTATTTTATCGCATGTTGCTCATCGTATCACTACAGTGTGCAAAATAAAAATTTATGCGTCAGAAATTTAATATATAGATATACCTTTTCCATCTGCCTATTCTATTGTCTAGCGATTTGCGTTTTGGTCGATGCGCAACAATCTTTTTCGCAGCGCGTTAAGCAATCGTAGCACAATTAATACCTAATAAATTCTCGCCTAATTTATGTGAACACGCACTTAATCGTAATTGTGTTAGCGTTATCACGATCGTTAATTCACGCGATTTTCTCCTAAATTCGTCCAATTGCATGAATCGAAGCTAGAAGGAAAAAAAACGCCGCCGCAGCGATGTTTACGAGCGCTCCACGGCGGATGTTTAGTATGCGTGGGCCGTAACTTTTTCTCTTCATGTGTGTTGTGTTGTGCGTGCGAATTGTGTGCGCGCTGGTCATTGGAGAAATACACGAAGTGTGTATACGAGTAGTCTAGGTACGATGAGGAAAAAATATATACAAGCGAAAACCTTAAGGCCGAATTAGTTCACAAAATGCCGAAGCATTTTCGCAAATTGATTGAACGTACGTACGTACAACAACAACACAAGAACGACTACGTGACTTTTTTGCCGCTCACCCATTTTTTTCCTCTTCTTCTCAAGTTATATTTTTTTATTTTTTCCTTCTTCGTACTTTCATTTATCTCCCCCAAGGCCAAAATGAAGTTAATATTTATGATTTATCGTAATTTTATTACCATTAGATGAATTAATTAATTAATTAAAACAGAAAAAACGTCGTTTGCCTGGCTGCTTCGTTCGTTTTTCTTTTTATATATAATAATAATGATAAAATTGGAACGATAAATGCGTGAATGAATTAATCATCATTTTTACTCGACGTTGTTATTGTTGTTGCTATTGTTTTTGCGTTTAAATATATACAGTGAAAAAAATGTATTCAATTAATTAATCATCATCAAACAATTTGAATAAATTCAATAAAAACGTTCGCATTTCCATTTTTTGTATGTGTATGTACGATTATTATTATTATCATTCTATCGTCATCGTTGCTTTGTCAACTTTTTAATTAATCAAACGAATACATTTCATGTGAATTTTGTCCAAGTTGCGTAAGAGCGCGCACGTTTTTCGACCTACTCATACTTTTTACGATGCACTACTCGACTACACATCCTTGCGCGTATCATCAACGCCTTCATCCACCTCCCCGCCATCAACACACACATACAAAAAAAGGAGGAGAAGCAACAAATTTATTGCACTCTTTTTGTTTGCTGACGTTGGGTGGAGAAGTACGCCATCACGCAGCGCGATGTGCGTTTTTTCTGTTGTTACAAGAATTCATAGCGTGGGCATCCCGTTGCTTTTGTTCAATAAATTCTTATTTTATATTACAAATAGTGATTTTGTATTTAATTGCAGTTGATTCAGTAATTTGTAATTGAAATTGACTTTTACGTGTCCTAGCCCAGGTGTAAGTAACGCAACAATCGAAAGATATTATCCGGTCAAGCGGAATTACACTTGACTTCTTTCTAATTGTTGAGGGCAGACATACACATAGCTTTATACATTTTTTGCATGCACCTTTATCGCGTACAAATGCAGCAACACGAATTCATAACATTTGTAGCCCGGCGTAGGCACCATTTCACTACACGGAGAAAATCGAGAAATATTCCAAGATCAAGCGTTATTGCACACTTTTTTCAATTTATTTATTACGGGCGAACGTAAACGCATCGGTATGCGATTTCTGAATGCAGCCTTTATCGCTTAAAAATGTAACAATAACAATTTATAGCCTTAGTATCCCGGCGACGGCACCATTTCATTGCACGCAAAAAATCTTGCTTCTATCATTGTGCTTATACAGTTATTTTCTTTTATTATAGATCACAATTTTCTATTTGATTGTAGCTTTTTTAATTATTGTCATTAAAACTAACCATTATGTGTCCTAGCACAGGTATAAGTAACACAATTCGTAAAAAATCTTCCGCGGTCAAGCGTTATTGCACCTTTTTTTTTAATATTCGTTGAGGAGGAACGTATACTCTGCGGTTTTGTGCGTTTTCTGCATGCGTCGTTTATCGCCCACGAATGCAACAACGCAAGAATTCATAGCGTTTGCACCCCGTTGCGCTTTCACCATTTCATTGCACGCAAAACTTCGGGGCAAATATATTTCTGCCGACGAGCGAGCGAGCGCATTGATTCGTTGCGCGCATGATATCGTTTCGTTCGTTCGTTCGTCGCGTTATTGTCATCGTTTTTTGAAATGCAATATGCATTTATCAGACATTCCATTCATATCAAACGGAACAAACGCAAGTGTATTCTAATGCGAAGGCGAATGGTGTGGGATGCATAAATGAAATTGCGAAAATATATGATTGCGCCAATATCATTGATTAGTAGCGGATGAGAAAATATCGTATCATCATCATCAACGAAAACGATGAGAAATGCGTGACACGTCACATAAATTGGCGTGCGCGTGTGAATCGGTGGTGGTATGCGGGCCGATTTATTTGAGACGCGCCAAAACGTAGAAAATGAGTGCAAATCTAACAATTTTCATCGATTCTCTAATTTGTATTCAAATTTATTATCATTTACTTAAAATTTGCTTAAGAAAAGATTAAAATTTTTATTTCTTATCCATCTAGTAATAGTCGTGCTTGCGATGGCAAAGCTTTTTGGATTTTTTTCTTGGCGTCAGAGCGAAATTAATAAATCATTTATATTTGTGTGTGGATGTTGTTTCGTTGCGCGGCAAAAAATCGAACGACAAAAAATAAGGAGGTGGTGGTGGTGTTGGGGTGTGTGTATGTTTAAGAGAGCATCATCGTGGCACCAGCTGTGCCATTAAAAACGTTCGCGTGGTCAAGAAGTGATAAATTTTGTTAAAAACGGCGGACGGGGACGCTCGCGCTAGCGCTCGCTTTTTCAGCCATCGTCGAGCGAATGAATTATTTGCGAAAGGCCGGACTAAAGAGGTTCCTGAACTAAGTGCGTGCTAGATCAGCAGTCTGTCACTGTAAATGGTGGCTGTTGTTTCTTCCTGCTGCCGCACATGGACATATTTTCTATATATTTTTTCTGTGTTGTTGTTTGTTGCCGAACGCCGCCCCCCAATCTATCCACGCCATGCTCTTTAATTATTAATTTATGGTCGATAAACAACGATGACGAGGCGGTGGCTGCCACTGCTGCTGCAGCAGCAAAACGTCGACGCCGTCGCCGCCGCCTAATTGTACGACCTGCTTAATGGAGTTATGCGCGCAAAAATGCTTAAACACTTTTTCTTATTTAACAAGGCGGTTGGCTGCCGCATGAAGAGACTTCACTCCGCATCGTCGTGGTCTCGCTCTCTCTCTTAAAAAGTACGCGAACTTAATAAAAATGCAAATCTCTTCGCTCATTCTTCCTGCATATTACTATTCATTATAATGGTGGAGGATAAGACGATGATGCTTCTTCATGCCCAGCCAGTTTTCACTCGCTGAAAATTTGTGTGTTATGTATATATTTTTTTGCCGCTTGCTGCTTTTCGTTTTCATCTCGAGCGCTGATGACGATCGTCATCATCAAGCGCTTGATGAATCATTTTCCTGCTCAGCGCCATAAAGTCCAACAACGACGTTTCGTCCTTGCAACCTTGCAAGGTATATGTATATCGCACACGAACGTATATGAATAAATCCTTTTCGCTTCGTCGTTTTCTTGTGAACGAAGGCATGCATAACAGGTGAGGCATGCAAAGCATGTGCCCTAGTTCGGTTTCAGGCCGCTGGAGGCAGTGGCGCCGTTCCCCTGGTAACCACTTGCTCTTAATTGAAAACCAACCTGATGACGAATCAATAAAGAGAGGCCCAGCACCACGCCCAACTTTTCCTACTTGCGTTTGCTGGTACTTGAAATCATCGCTCGCCGATATTTTCGCACGGCACGCCAAAAAACTGTTGGTCGCAGCAGCATACACAAACAATATCAACACATATTATCATATTTTTTAATCGAATTGATTCTATAATATGCTAAATGAGCGGAGACATAACGTTTGTTCTATATTTAGCAGCAATTAATATACAGATTGTCTATGAAACAAAACTTGTAATAAATGTAGCTATATCTAAGATCATGCATTTAATTTATAATTTCGTTATGACGTAATTAAAAAATAAAAAAGAAACACATCAACATATAATTGTTAATTTAATCTAATTGGATTAAAACATAAATTCTGTTCTACTTAGCAATAATTAATAGATAAATAGTTTATCAAACTAAAATTGGATTGAATGCATGTTTAAAAACATGAAACTTTGTCGAACATGCAATTTTCATCCCATTGTGCATTTATACAAAAATAAACAAATAGTTTTAAGTCATCTCATGCAAAAATGCAAAAATTTTGTTAACATTTATCGATCATGTAATATTGGTAATCCCAATGTGAATTAACATCAACGAAACAATTTTCATTTTTGAAACAAACAAACGAAAATTTGATTCGGTGACAAAAACAACAAACGCCGCCGCGTACACATCAATTATTTTGCGGGATCGTGGACGATAAGCAGGGTTATTAATTGAAACTAGTACTTTAGGCGATCGGCCGCCTCCCGAGCGAGCGAGCGAACATAGAAAGCGCCGGCAACAGCCAGAGCTGAATATAGCAAAAAAAGAAAACGAAACGATAGACGTTTTCAATTTCCTGGCATCGTTTAAAATGTACTTCAACATCTGGAACGCGCTTTTCGGGTGGCGGCGGCGAGGTTGGCGAAGAGGATAAAGCGTTTCGAATCATTTCCATCAATTGGAAAATCGCACCATATCCGCTACAATTTCACGAAAATGTCACATTATTGCAACGATTTGATCTTAAATATTTTTTGCGCTCGCGCGCGCGCCTCAAAACCGTTGGAATGAAAATGCATTTTCATTGTATTGTAATAGAAAACGAGTCTCTGGGAGCGATGATGAAGAAGAGAAAAAGTATAGCAAGCAGGCAGCATATTCACTTACCGCGTTCAATTACGCTACAATTCTTGCCGAAGCAGCAAGCAGCACAAGCAGCAACAAAAAGAAATCTTCGCATGCACGATTTCAATTTTCAAATTGTGGAATATTTAAACATCCATACCCCATGCAAAATGCATATACACAAAACGTTTAATTGTTAAATGCTCATTCAATTGTTTTAATAAAGTTCAAACTATTGTTTTGGGGGCGCGCATTGTGTACTATTCTATTTTACTCTCTGCAATTTAATTCGCTATTTATTTCTATAAAATATTAATTTGATTGCAATGCAATTGATTAATCAACTCATTTTTTTCTCTTCTTTGTTTCAGACTGGAAAACATGTCCACCGCACCTCGCTTCTCATTAAAGCATTTAATCATAAATTTCGTCTGGATTTAGAACTTAATACGTAAGTATTCGCATTTCTTTTAATTAATAAAGACGTTTGTTTTGAATATTTTTTTTACGCGCGCACGATGCAAATGTGCCGTTTAATTGGAATTTTAAAACACAATTAAACTTTTTTTCGGCGCCGTCTATTTTAATTGAATTGAATTTAATAAAGTGTCGCCTTGGATAGACAAGCACAATAATATCAGAGGAGTAAGGGGACGACTAAAAGAGTCGAATTCTAATTAAGTCAAATTGTTAGTTTATAGTCCGCGTACGCTCATTGTCTGCCCGTTTTCTTTCTCTCCCCCTTGCTGCTTATCCTATTTCATCCGTTTATTTACCTAATACGTTAATAATGCCCCAACTTATTAAAGAAATTTGATGCAGCTAATAACTTATGCAAAACTACACTCTTTGTCGCTTAAAAATGCAACAATAACAATTCATAGCGTTCTAACCCCGGCGCTTCCACCATTTCATTGCACGCAAAAAATCTTCCCTACAAGATTGTGCTTATGCAATAATTTTTTTTATCATAAATAAAAATCTTTTATTTCATTGTATCTTTTTCAATAATTTGTACTTGCACAGGTGTAAATAACGCAATTGGTGTAAAAAATTCAAAAGTATTTTACGGTCAAGCGTTATTGCACCTTTTTTATCTTAATATTTGTTATGTATACGCGTACGCTTATTGTTTGCCTGTTTTCTTACTCTTCCCCTTGCTGCTTATCGTATTGCATCCGTTTATTTACCTAATACGTTAATAATGCGCCAACTTATTAAAGAAATTTGATGCAGCTAATAATTTATGCAAAACTTATCTATCGCTCTATATACCTACCTACTACGTAACAAAAGGCGGCAACGTGTTAGCTCCCCGGTTCGTGTTGCTGGCATGGCGCGGCGGCGGCGGCTGTCGATAAAGCGATGCTTTATAATTTTATGTATAAGCATATTAGTGAAGAAAAGTTTTGCACAAGCACGAGCTGCTGCTGGAAGGAGGAAAAAAATTCCGTAATGTATTTTTATTTATAAGTGGATTAAAGTTTTGTGTTGCTAAACAATCTCGTGTATATAATGTTATAATAATTAGCAAAATTTTGCTTGCTATATAGTTGAAATTAATTCATTAACTTGTGCAAAGATTTGCTTACTTTAAAACATCAGAAAAATATCAGTTGTATAGTTTCAAATTTAAACTTTGCTTCAACATTAAACACATAATGGACGCAGAATTATTACAGCGAAGAAGCAAATGAATTAACGTTACGCAAATATTATAAAAACCAATTCAATACTGAATGTAAGTAGGAGGAATGAAGGGAAACAATGTTACAATTTAAAAAATGCCTGAACAATTTCAAGACGCAGAATAAACATTCGGCATACACAAACTTAATCAAATTTCTACGTGGAATCAAATAAATTTTACACAAATTCAAACAAAATTAATATATTGAAAAGTATGATTATTTATAATCAAAACACAATTCTTAGGAAAGATGCCTACGGTCTAAAATTTTATTAAAATTTGTTAAGTACTTATTGTTTTAATAAAATGTTAAATGAATTCAAAAACGAAAATAAACTTTCATTTGGGAAACTTTATGAATTTTTCGCATAAAATACAATACTTTGCACCATAACTAAGATTTGTTGCTAATCTATTTATATTTTCAACGTGTCTAAAATCAACAAGCATATGCCCACTTTCAATAAGACACTGTTTTAATTCTAAAAATGTTCTGAACGATTTCAAGATGCATAATAAACATGCGGCATACACAAACTTAATCAAATTTCTACGTGGAATTAAATAAATTTTACACAAGTTCAAACAAAATTAATATATTGGAAGAAACGATTATTATTTATAATCAAAACACAATTCTTATGAAAATGCCTACGCTCTAAAATTATTAACATTTATTAAGTACTTATTATTTTAATAAAATATCGAATGAATTCTAAAACAAAAATACATTTTCAATTAAGATACTCTTTTCGCATATAATGCAATACTTTGTACCATAATTAAGATTTGTTACTAACCTATTCATTTTTTCAACGTGTCTAAAGTGGTCTAAGTCAAGATTAAAAAAAATGAGATTATCGGTTATTTTACACCACATTATCTTAAAAATAATTTATTCAATGTATTTTTTACGATAATGTAGTTGTAATTTTAACGTTATACGGAATTCATTTAGTGTTAATTATGAAAGTAGCCTAATATTTCAAAACAAAAAATAGTTGACTTAGGTCACTTGCATAATTATGGACACAAAATCAACAAATGTCGGACCACTTTCATTAAGACAGTGTTTTAATTTTAAAAATGTTCTGAAAGATTTTAAGAACGTGAACCTACCTACATTCGATAAACAGACTTGATTAAATTTCCAAATGGAATCAAATAAATTTTACCTACATTGAAACAAGATTACCTAATACTAAAAGCATTTCAAACATTTCATAAGAAGTTGGTAACCAAATATACAATGATTTTAAGAATGTGCAATAAGAATGTCTCGAAATGAGTTTTACACTGAAACAAAAATAATTAATAATCGGTAGACAATCATTATATTATTTTTATCTTAATTTAAATTTTAAATTATAATTTTGATTAAAACGAATTTAATAAGAAACATTTCACAATTAAACACATAGTTTCATAATTTTAATTTTTTCCTCACGATTTTTTTGCAAACTTAGAAAAGCGTACACTAAACTGCACTAAATTTTGCTATCTATGCAAATTGGAATGAAACAACAGCTGATTTTTGTCCTCATAAATTTAAATACCTCTGTGTTAATACATATCACTTACTTTGTCGAAAAGTTCTTGAAATAAGTAAATAGGTAAGTGATATAAATGTCATGAAAGATTTCATGAATTATAAGAACAAACATTTGATAAACAAAGTTCAGCAAATGTTTAAATGGAATAAAGCAGCTATTAACTAAATTGAAGCGAAATTAACATTCAGTGTAAATGACTAAATAAATTTAACAGAATTTCCAGTGAAAAATATGCTTACTTGTGATAACTTTTAATTAAATTACGTTCATTTTAATAAATTACAGAAAAAAATATTCATATGGTAATTTATCTAAATATGATTGCTTTTGTTAATGCAAAATTGTGCATTTTAATACATAAATCTAAATTAAATTTACATAAACATTAGCAACCAACAATAAACTGCCTAAATAAATCAAATCCTACGTAATGAATGTAGTAAAGATTTTCAGAAACGAAAACAAACATTCAATAAACAAAATTAATCAAATTTTCAAATCAAATTAAATTATATAGAAAATAATAGGGAGTGCAGCCAACTAGTATATTCTAATATTTAAAGAATTACTAAAATCATTAATGTAAATGGGGCAAAACACTCAATAAACAAATGCAATGAGAGTGTGCTATAGAATACCATAAATGCATCAGTATTTCATAGTAAAGTAGTTAAAGCACGTGTGGAAGCTGCAACAAAACATTAAACATTCAAATAAAATATAATGACTGTTACACAATTTGGAACGAAATTAACACAGAATGCAGCCAGCTAAAAAATCCTAATACGATTTTAAAAATTTACTGAAAGCTTTATGGAAAAGGGAGAAAATATTCAATAAACAAATGCAATAAATGTAGCACAGAGCATTTCATAAAAATGAGTTAAAATGAATTAAAATTTCAAATAAAATATAATAACTATTTCGTAATTTTGAACGAAATTAACACGGCAACTAAAAAATTCTAGTACGATATTAAAAATTTACTGCAAGCTTTATGCAAAATACTCAATAAATAAATGCGATAAGAAAGTCATATAGAATACCATAAATGCATCAGAATGTTATATAAAATGAGTTAAAGTACGTGTAGAAGCTGTAACAGAACAAAGTAAATTAAATTTTCAAATAAAATATAATAACATGCAACTAAAATATTTATTGTAAGCTTTATGGAAAAGAGAGAAAACACTCGATAAACAAATGCGCTGAAAGTGTCACACACAAAATACCATAAATGCATCAGTATTTCATGAAAAAATGAGTTAAAGTGCGTGTGGAAACTGCAACAAAACGCCTGCCATTATTTAAAAGATTTGCTAAAGGTGGCGGCGGCGGCGGTAACAGTAACGGCAAAGAGGAAAAAGCTTTGAGATAGATAAAGATGATCAAGTTTTCAAATGAAGCGAAATAAATTTCGCACGCAGCATGCAGAGGATAATAAATCGCCCAGCCATCATTTACTACGAAAAGTGGAAACTGTTATTGCTGCACACAGCACGCGTTGTTGATGGTAAATGACGTCGTCGTCGTCCTAGTAAAAACTTACGCCCCAGCCCCCACCAACAACATTGACAAATCTTCGGCCCCGCAGGAACACACAACATGGACTTGTTGAAGTTTATTAGAACGTGTACAGGGCTATCACCTCGTGCGCAATATATACACATAACCGTTCGTCGCTCCCTGAAGGACTCATCAGGACGAGCTGTCCTAAAACGAAAATTTACTTCCAGTGATATTACACACGTACAATCATTGCGTATAGCCTTACTCTCTTTGTTTACCAACAAAACATTAACATATCAACGATTTTTTTTATTGTGGATTTGAATTCGACGCAATTTTTTATATATATAGGTATTTTTTGTCGTGCGAGAAAAGTTGCCGCGCTACTCGATTGTCTCAAACTTTGTTTTGTTTGAGTTTTATAGACTGGAGAAATGTTTAGAATCAATCAATTTGCATAATAAAAATATAGCGCGCCGTTTTTTTCTTCGCTCGCAAAACTTTTTCGAGTGAATAAGAATAGACTGAGGGAGCAAAAAACGCTTTAATTTACCTTCGCATAGTAGTAGCAGCGATTTTTTTGTCGTCGCGCTCGTTTGCCGAACGAATTGCGTCGATAATAGTTTCATTTCGCTCGTTTATTGTTATAAATTTCGATCGTACATTGTGTGTTGAGTTTTTTTGCGCATCACTGCTTATGATAGTTTTACAGTAGTAGTAAATACGATGTGTATATAAATCGCCAACGGTTTTTCTTTATGTTGCAAATAAACAAAAAAAAAATGTAATAAAACATAATAATTTTTGCGATTATTTATGTTGCCGTAGAATAATCTATCATCGGGCATGTTGTTTTGCGCGAATTTTTCAAACGTGTCGTAGGATGCGAGTTGACAATTTAAAAAATTGCATTGTTGAGTGGCATAAATTGCATTGTTGCTAATTTACAAAAATAATGAATGTCGTTGGAGGTTTTTTTTGCAATTTGTGTGCTTGCAACACACTCACACACATACATGCACACAACTTTTGCTTTTTTCACCATCATTGAAAAGTGCAAAACAGTTGAAAAAAGTTATTGATGATCGGCGAAAAGTTTTCGCCGGAGCGAAATTCAAGTGGACAGTATAAAAATAATGATGAAACTTGCGACAGTGTATATAGTCGCACAAAAATAAAATAAGGAGCGTGAAAGAGAAAATTTATATCTGTGTGTATGATACAAAATAAATATAAAATGACGTTGCGAAACAAACAACACAAACGTAGTTGTTTTTGTTTTTGGGTGAATGATGAAAAAAATTGACGCATTTTATTAATAATTTACTCTGACGGCTGATTTATTAATTAGCTTGTAGTATTTTTTTGATTATTTTCAATAAAATTTACGATGAATCGATATCAATAAAAGTCGTCCGGCTGGAGATAGAGAGAAAGAGAGAAAAGGCACACGTTATCTATTTATTTAATAAAACGAAGCGACTATTTAAAAATGGATGTTGTGTTGTATATCTATGTGCATGTGTGTATGTTGGATAATTGAAAAGTGGCCTCTCTCCTATTCGTTAAGGATGTTAAAGTCCTTTGGGACGATGAGACGATGCTATCAATCACGGCTGCGGACCTTCTTAACCCCCGCACGCTACACACATACACACAGCCAGAGACACACACTTTGTGCGAAAGCTTGATCCGGTCTCCCTTTTTGACCCTTTCACCAAGCCCCCTGCCCCATCCAACATATACACACATACATACAAATACGCAGAAATAATAAAAAGGCGTGCGGATTTTTTTGCCACCCGCATCCACCTACATCAATTTGTAATTTATTGCATCCTGCGGCTGCAAACTGTCGCTCTAAGCGACAATAAACGCATTTTTACTCATAAATAGTAGACCATCGAACAACAACAACAACCATTTGGGGAACATTCGGCGAGTTTTTCATTTTACTTTGCACGCATTTTTCGAGAACGGAAACAATATCTATTTGTTTCACAGCGAAATTATGAAATTAGGTATAGTTGGATACGATTTTATTATAACTAAAGCAGATAAATAGTTTCAGTTCAATAGGCAATGGATATTTTTAATGCCTAATTGAAATATTATCTCAATAAATGTGAATTTTAAGGAATTGTATTTAGAAAAATGATATAAATTTCGAATTAAAGAAAATTCAGGTCGTTTTCTGATTAAGTAGTAGAATTATGTAAAAATAACAATTTTCTGGAAATATTAACCCAAAAATTTTTAAGAATTGTAACGATTTATCTAAAATTAAGATTTGATAGGTAAATTAATATCAATTTTGATCACATTTTATTCAGAAAAATGGATAGATAGTTCATTTTCACAATTAATTAACCCGCTTTAAAAATGATTTTTAGGAAACGTTATTTAAACAGAAATAATTTAAATAAAAAAACAACTAAATCAAAATTAAGATCGCTTTCATATTTATCCTGTATCATATATTTACCTCTACTGTATCACTTCTTTAATAGTTTGAATGGTATTTACCGTTTGAAAATGTTGAAATTTAAAATTGTGATATTATTCACGACAACGATGTCTACTATCCTGTGGTAAAAAAGACCCTTTTGTTTAATGGGACATAACTTTTCCTAGAATCATTAATTTTCGTGTTGTACCTAGCTCACCTGCCTGCCTTGTCAGTTTTTTGCAAGATAACAGACAACAATATTTGATGTATCTATTTATATTACCGTAAATTTAATAAAAAAAGTAAATAAAAGATTAGTGCAAAAAACATATTGCAAACAAGTTATTCTTTTGCAATATTTTTAATACCTAAAAGTAATGCATAAAGAAGTAGGTATAGATAATAGATAAAAGTAAGTCTGGTAGGATGACATATTTTTGGATGAAAATAATATACAAACATAAACTTGTTTGAGTGATTCTTTAATTCCAAATTTGGCTTAACTACGGTTTTCAGTCAGCTTTTACTGCCTGAAAATGTTAATTGAAAACAATATTTGTTTCTAAAACTGTTTGAGTGATTAATTTGGTCCAACATTACTTTCACAGTCAACTTGTAGTGCTCAAGTATTGTAAAATAATTACTAATTTGCTCATAACGTAAAATTAGAAATTATATATTAAACACTATTTGTGGTTTCCATAAATTTATTAATTAACCCATTTTTTGTGCAGTTTAGGCTATTCTAACGTTTACACAAAATCCATCGAATTGATACGGAAAATTCAATAAACAGCAGGATTAATTCTATAACGTTAATACACCGTAATTAACGGAATGCATAAAACTTTTTAAAGCCAACAACGGAACATTATGACACACAGTGGGTGTATTCTATTTCACAGCGTGTCTATAAACGATTGTGGTTTCAACACGGCCACCTATGAAATTTATTAATTGTTTTAACGCGAACCATATTAAATATCGTTGTTTCAGTGGACGCTCAAAATTGAATGTGCAATCGCATTTTAAGCGTGGGTCTCTTGTTGCGTTGTGTTAAATAAAATTTACACTATAGTCAAAAATTGTGCTTACTCTAATTTACTCTAATTATATAAATGAGCAATTATACATAGTCGAATGATTGGGGTTGCAACATGGCTCATTTTTACAACATAATCGCTTATCATAATTCGTGCAATAATACACGTTTATGAAAAAAATGTTAATTCATTACTTTCAAAACTATTATCTTGTTGTAAATTGTCAAAAAAAAATGATTTGGATGAATTTACACTAATTATATTATTGTAATTAAAACTGGGTCCATTTTTGCAGCCAACTCTTGTAAAATTATCACAGCAATTAATCGAATTCATGGTTTCAACACGTTGCGATATATACAATTATGAAAAAATGCTTTTAAAGGCATCAGATTTCAATAGTCTCTTGAAGTAAATTCTCAAAAACTTGCAGTTGATTGAATTTACGCTTATTATGCGGGAAATCACACATCCGAATGATTGGAATTGCAACATTGACACATTTTTGCACCCAATTGTGACATAATTATAGCAATTTATCGTTATATTTTAATCTAATTGGTTTTACTTTGAAATTTGGCGATTAACTTGCTTGTGAATAAAAAAACTGAAGCACTAACGGCATATTAAAAATCATTTTACCTCTCTTCAAACGGAATTTCATTCACAAACGTATTTTGGTTAATTAAATGTACCTACACTTAGATCAATACACCTAATTTTCTCTGATTATGGCACCAATAATTAGAGCTGCTGCTGCAGCACGATACATTTTTGCATCATAATGGATCATCAACACACTGGATACATAAAATCCATATACCTACAATAATCACAGTAATTTATCATTTTATTTTAATCTAATTGGTTTTACTTTAAAGTTGTACGATTTACTTGCTTGTGAATAAAAAAACTGAAAAACTGACGTCATATTAAAAATCACTTCACCTACCTTTAAACGTAATGCAACTCCATTTCAAGCACCTTTTGGTGAATTAAATTTACGCTAATTATACCACCAATAAATGATTGGATTTGCAATACGATATTTTTGTATGTATAAACAAAAATCCGCATACAATAATCGCAGCAATTTATCGTTTTATTTTAATCTAATTTGCTTACTCGTTCTTGTGAAATTGTTTAGTCGTTTAGCGAAAAAATGCACACACAATCGCGTTATTACGTCATCATCATCATCCATTTTATGGACGATTGTGTAATTTGGTTAATGCATTCGTATTGAAATTTTTCTCTATATCAATTGCATCCGAAGCATTTCAAACGCGATTCAAATTGCAATTATTCAACTTTCAAATCCATAATATTGGAAAAATACACCGTCTGCACTTTTATATTGTACAATACGCTCCCATTCTCTCTCTTCTCACAGAGGAGGAAAGCAACAAGAAAAAAAAAGAATAAAATGAAATAAAATTTAAAGAAACAGCACGAAAGACGAAAAGAAGAGAAAATACTTGAAGCGAAAAAAGTTTGTTTCGTAATTGTGTGTGTATACCTATATATGTATAGTAGACATACAATATTGTTGTGTATGTGTAATTGTGTACAATTTAACAAGCAATTTTTTTCCTTTTTTCGTGTATACCCTATATATAGCGATACACAAACATAATTCGTGTCTCAATTTAATTTAAAATACATGACAAATGATGGAAATGAGCGCGAGCGAGAAAAGATCGCACAAATGCAATTTTAATAAACGAGCACAGCAAAAATATATATCTATATGTATACTACTTACTTACTACATCGCAAGCGAGACAATTCAAATTTAATTGATAATCTTATTTACGTCATCTAATATTAACATAATAATCTGCGCGCGCGCGTGTGGGTGCGCTGCGCTATTTTTATGCCGGGGCAAAAGGAATCTGCGCCGCGTGTTTTTTCTCTATGTAAATCAAAATTTATGCAAATTTTATCGCCGCCAAACGCCAGCAAATTAAATTTTAATGCTACAACAAGCCAAATGAGTGCACAGTATGATGCATTTTTTTCGCTTTTTATTTAAACCGATTTTAATAATAATGCGATTTATTTCATCATCATTGGAGGGTGGAAGAAAATTCGCTCTTATGCTTTGGCGTGATTTGTAATAAAATCGAGTTGATGAATTATTTTCTGCAACAATTTAATGTTAGTAATAATAATAATACATAAATTTAAATAAAATAAATTAATATAAATTTACGGTTTTGGAATTTTCCGCAAAGGCTACAACAAGCCAAATGAGTGCCCAGTATCGATACGTTTTTTTTCTCTCTTTCATCGCTTTTTATTTAAACCGCTTTTAATAATAATGCGATTATTTTTCATTTTTCATTGGAGGGTGGAAGAAATTTTGCTCTTATGCTGTGATTTGTAATAAAATCCAGTTGATGAATTATTTTCTACAACAATTTAATGTTAATAATAATAATAATAATACATAAATTTAATTAAAATAAATTAACATAAATTTATGGTTTTGGAATTTTCGGCAAAGGCCGCCGCCGCCGCGCGCGCGAATTAATTATGTATGAAGTTGCTTTATGCTGAATTTAAACTTGGCCCACGTTTCCACTTAAATAATACCTACGTATAATATAAATATAAATACGAATCATTTTTGCAATGTATGCTGGTTTATTTCCACCCGCAATACATATCAAGTGTGGTCCATGGAATATTTTTGTTCTAAAATGCGAAAAATAAAAGGGAAACAAATATAATGTAATGATAATAATTTTATTTAAAAGTCTGGATATTTGCATATTTGCAAGTATACAGTGCTTTATATTTAATATTAATTTATTTTCCTAATCTGAAAACAATAAAAAATTTAGAATGTTGGAATATAGGTTGTTTCAAATGACTATTTTGGATAGTCTTACTACACCCATCTGATTGATACTACATTTTTAACGTTATAGACAATTTAGATATTGCTTTGATGAGTATCAATTGAAAATCCATACATCAGCCTTGGAAAGATGATCCAACAATTGAAAATTTAGGAATTTGGTTGCATTCTCTTGAAAGCATTATAAGGACATACTTTAAAAAAAAACCACAAACTATACACACGATCAATAAGAAGCAAATGTCTACACAAAAAACAAAATTCGGGAATATAAATTCGAAATGACCGTCTTTACTAGTTTTACTTCGCCCACCTTATCGATACTACATTTTTAACGTTATAAACAATTTGAGCATTGCTTTGATGAACATAAATTGAAAATCCATACATTATCCTTGAAAAGCCGATCCAACAATTGAAAATTTAGGAATTTGGTTGCATTTTCTTCATGACCCATGATTGATTCAACCAATGATTTTGATTAAACGCATTATAATGACATGGCTTTAAAGAAAGCCATAAATTAAATACACGATCAATAATAATCAAACCTCTACACAAAAATCCAAAGTTTAGGAATAAAGGTTGTTAGTAGTGGTCATCTTTACTAGTTTTGTTGCACTACTACTATCTAATTCGCATGATTTTATTATACATTTACAACATTTTATATACAATTTGGACATTTCCATTAAGAAAGTCATTTGAAAATTTACATACTGCTGTGAGAAACCTGAAGAGACCATTAGATTTTGTCAATTTACTCAATTTTTATTGGATTTTATGTCTGAAACCATAATAAGGAAATATTTTTGTGGAAAGACAACGTCATAGAATATTTTTACACCAAATTGACGATAGGTTATTAAATGGCATCTATTTAAAAGAAAATCGTGCTACACAAGTCAACAAAAACTCATATTTCTGCACACTCAGCATGTTTCTAACAAGTCAAAGAAACTACACTTTAAAATTATTATTAATACTACAATTATTTGTGCCAAAATCTATACTTGAATTGAAACTATTGAAAATTTTAAAGCCAAGATCCAAATTGATAAATATAATTATTACAAAAAGTGAAAATAAATTAGCTATTAATTAAAGGGCTGAAATAGTTTTGGTTGTTAAAATAAAACATACTTTTCAAGCAAAATTTTACAGTGAAATAATTTATAGTGTTATTGTAACAATGCAATATTTAGTTGTAAAATTGCACGATTTAGTTGAATAAAACTCATGTCTTGACAGTTAATATTCATTATCGTGCACATTAGCACTAAATTCGTATAAATTTTACACTAAAAACAATCATGTTGACCTTTTCACTGCATATACCTGTCTTTGTCATATTTTCCAACTACGTTTATAGTAAACCCTTTATAAATAGCACATAAAAAACTCAAACTTTAATGCCGGATCTAGTAACTACACCATATAAAATGTATTTATTATGAAACTTGTTAAAATAATAATCTTTGCGCACCGCAACACAGTTAACGTTTACGAGGCGATTTAATCGAAAAATTAAAGTTTTTAATTCGCAATTAAAATTATGATTATTAGTATTATAAACCGCGTATAATACGAGCGCATTTACGATTTGCAGCCGAATATATATTCACGTCTCTTCTTCAACGAGAATCGCGTCATATAATTAAACAATAATCAATTAATGCAGGAAGGTAATAAAATAGCAGATTGGTAATTTATTAATTTATAATGAGTGCGTATATCAATTACATTTGCTCTGCGATTTAATAATAAACGTATAGATAGAAAATAATATATCGCAATAATAGAAGCGGGAAGGCAGCCGATTGTCCATTAATTTGATTGGCACTCAATAGAAAATTCAATCGAATTGATTCCGATATTGATAGTAGGTTTATATTATATATACCTATATATATGTATATATCTATATCTATCTCTTGCTCTGTCTGTGATTATTAACGAAATTTTAATTGCCTGCTGCCTATATAGTGTCGGCTTTCGATTAATTCACATCAAAAACGCAATTGGAATTTTCAAACGCACGAACGTTTGTTGATTGAAATACTAGGCATTGAAAAACTTGACCGGCGATGAGCCGATTTGAATTTTCCAACGGTGAAATTATCATAAATTGAGCATGTCTATTTAGAAATCTACTCTTTGCTTCTGTAAAGATTACAATAATATTAGATTTAATAAAATGTAATCAATTAGTTTTTAATTAAATGTGTGGTTGTTAGAAATTTGGGAGACTAAGGTATGTTAAAAGACAGTATAAGAATTAAGGATCACTATAAGATATAGGTCACAATACATGTTTAGGAGGTGGATATAATAAAAATAGAGCTCAAAAACGAGTTTATCGAGGTGATCATTACAATATGTTCGGCAAATCTAGTTTCTGATGGTTTTGACCTTGAAATTTGTAATGCTTCAAAGAATTAAATACATTTTTTGGCAATTTTTGTTGCATTTGCTCCTTACACATTTCCATAGCTGATTTGAAACTCTATTTTCCATAGAATTTGGAAATACCGTAACTTAATTAAACAAACACCACATTCTTTAATTATTCCTATAATTTTTTTTATTTCTTAATTCAGTTCTAAATCTTTTGGACTATAAACTGAGTATAGTTTAGAATTTTGATTTGGAACCTGATAAAAATCCTAAAGACTGTGTTAAAGAGGAGCTTAATATTTGAGGATTGCGAAAATTGTCTAGTGGATTTTTTTAGGGACCTGAATCACCTTTGTGAAACGTCGCATTTTTCGGAATAGCTTCGAAGGAGGTAAATTGTCGATGCAGATATGATATAGAAATGGAAATGAAGAATATGCCAAATGTTTATAAATATCTCTAATTATTGACACAGTTTTGAAAATTAATAAAACTTTTGAAAATCTTTTGACATTATGACATGAAGTACCAAAAACTTTAACTTCTTCTATTCTTCTCTAATTTGGTTTTAAAACTAAATTAGTAAAAGACGATATCAATAGTGACACGAATTAGAGTCACGACAAACAAATCGGTTTATGGTCAAGAAATTACTATTTTCTAAATTGTAGATACAATTAAAAGATGCGAATACATAAAAATGTACTTTAGAACGAGATTAATTCTATTGAAACATAGTAAAGATACTTCTATTAACAGATACATATAAACATGTGTATTTGGCTAAATTTAAGCGTGGCAACCAATTTTTACAAACATTGAAATCGATTCGGGCGGCGCTGTAATTACGAATGAAATTCAGCGATTAACAGCAGCGTAAGCGATTAAAACGAAATCGTTTTGCAACGCAAATTTTAAACTTGCAATTTTTTTGCGCTGCGCGCCTTGCTATACAGCAAAAACTTTAATTAAAGATGGAAGGTTTTTCATCGTGAATTTATACGCACACGTATATACGATATATACTATAAATCGCTATTTAATTCTTATCGGACGTTTTTGACGTTGCGGGCGAACTTTAAAAAATTGATAAATTCGTTCATAAATAAATATTTACCTTTGGTAATTTATATACAACAAGTTTTTTTTATCAGAACCATATATAGGTAGTAAGGGTGCAGTAGCACACATACATATACGAAAATAAATCGACTTTTTATTCAAATCTTTAATTGCCATAAAATTCAAGATTTATTCACTTCCATCTCACAAACACACCGTTACCGGTTGTTGCTTAAATCGCAAACGAATCTACATGCATCGACGATAAAAATAAATTATAAAGAGCGGGCCGAAAAAGAAATTACGCACACCGGGGGTGAGGAAGAAGAAGAAGAAAAACGGTTAAAGCAACTAAAAGATATATATGTAACACAACCACTCGACTTCACCTCTCAAGTTGATTCCGATCGATTTTAACATAAATTTCATACATTTTTGCTTTTCCTGTGCTAACACATAACACACATCGTTTTTTTTTCTTCTTCGTCGACCCACTGCGGTGCTGTAACCTATGTTGTTATAATGTTGCAAACGACAGATAAAAGATGATGATATCCTTGTCAAAATAAATAGGATCGAAATATGATGGGACTAGAGGGGAGGAGGCGAGGCGGCGGCGTCGAACATGTGTTATGTATTGTAACGATTATTGGTTACGAAATCATACATAGAAATCACAAACATTACAACACACACACGATGTTTTTTTATCACCATTACATAAATTCATGAAGCAAGCAAACGCCACCGTCACGCACAGAAGTACAATTCGATTCTTGATTTTTATTGTTTTTTTTTTTTGCTTTTATCCTACTAATATACATAACAAATTTATATTTTCTTAACAAATGCAAATTAATAAAAGTATAAATGAGATTTTTTTTTATTTACGAACTTATTTTATTGCAATTTGTATAATATTTATAAAATATTCATTTAAAATCGGAAGATTGCAATCTCTCATTTCGATTTTCGGTAAAAATTGAATAAAATGAGTTACAAATGAAATACAGTAACATCTTCTTAAAGCAGGAAACAATAGCATTCAAAGGATTTCGATCGGCTATGGTAAATCATATTAAAGTATTATTTTGAATTCAGTATTTCCTAGAACTAGATCAGGGATTGGGCGCGTCATCATATACCTAAGTTTGGTCAAATGCGCAAGTAATCAAATCCGGCATTTAAAAGAAAATCTAAGGTTTCGATAATGTATTCAAATTTACGTGGCACAATTTATGGTCGTTAAGTTCTATGGTAGTTAACTACCGGCCTATGAGGTCAAACCCTTCTATCCAACCTCTAAAATCATTTAGATTTGTACAAATTTGCAATAAATTGTCCGTTTTGTTCGAAATGAAATGATAGAAAAGACATTTTAGCGACGTTTTGTCAAATTGCGCGTTAGAAAACATTTTCACAATTTATTTTCATAGAAATGACAAATTTTAGTAAAAAAGTCGATAATTTCTACATGTGTCTAGCGATTTTTATGTAGTTTTTACTCAAAATGTGATCAACTTCTAGCAATTTATTGCTTAAATCGACTAAAATTGGAAAATAAATTGAATTTATTAAAAAAAACGTAAAATATTAAATTAATTGATCAACTAAATTTTCAAATTTTGCATAAACTTCCAATAAATTTAATAATCGTTACAATCAAATTATGGATGCGGAGCAGTGAACCGTCTCTACCAATTTCGTAGATCATCGTGTACAAAATCTCAAATTTATTATTGGAAATTTATGAAAGTTTTGAAAATCTCCCTCGCCAAATTTTATCCGCTTATTGTATATTTTTCTCTTCTTTGTTGCAGGCAACTTATCGCTCCCAACATTATGCAAAAGCACTTTTTAGCGAACGGCGCCGAACAGGTTTCCAAACAGGTAACGTATATATAGTGTACATTCGACGCCATTTAACGTGAAATTATTTCATTGCAATGTGTGTGAGTGTATGCCTATGTGTGTGTATGTGCGGCGCATTTTGCATAAATTTTCTCATCATTAATGCGCCGCGCGCGCACACACAAATGCAATTTCCATTTGCGCGCCCCAACATAATGATGCACATAATCCATCCAGCACCTCATCAAAAATAGAAATTTTCGGTGGTTGCGAAATTGCGCACATTTCAACGCTGCAAAACTTTTTGCATAGATAGAACTATGTGTGTGTATGTGTTATTAGCAATAATTTGATGAATTATGTGCAATTAGACGGTTTTACGACCGGTTTGCGCCATTTAAGCGCTGGGAAAATTTTCAATTTTTCACTAGGCGTAGTAAAATCGATTTTTTACACAACAAACTATTACAAAAAATGTTGAACATGATGAAAATGTAATGAAATTATACTTTTTTGAATAAGGTGGAATGGAGTAAATTCAAAAACGGGGTAAGATCGTAAATGCCCTGAAAATTTTTTAATAAAAGTACTTCTATTACATGCTATAAACTAAGATCTAGAAACCTACAATCAACTGGGCAATATTATGTTAGGTAATCACATATTTCGAATATAGGAAAAATTGTTAAAGATAAATTTAGTAAAAACCGGTCTGATCTTAAACATATAACACACATTTTAGATAAAAATTAATACAAAGAATCATAAACTTTAAAAACATTAATATTAAATACAAACTTTAGCAATTTCTTGAAGTATATTTAACATTGACTTTTATAAATCATAAATTTTAGGGAAAATCGAATTTATTTAAACTAAGTTTAAGCAAACTACAAATACGGCAACTAATGCACTGGCATTTAAAACTAATAGTTAACGTATTTTTAAACTTCGAATAGATTAGACAAATTTAAATTATTCAAAAATAAAATCTAGTTTATTTAAACTAAATTTAAAATCAATCAAATAAAACTAATCTTTATTATGTCGTTTAATCCTAACCCTATTGGCTAATAATTAAAATGTTGCCATAATTAAATCGTTAGCATACAAAAAATCACCGCCCCAACCAAAAAGCGACTCAATTTCAGCACGCCATACGTATAATTTAAATGTCGCATAATGTTAGCTGAGATTTAATTAACTAATTTTCGACGATGAAAAAATACATAATTTCCAAATTAATCCATTCCCGAAAAAAAAACTGCGTAATTACTTCCTAAAACCGTTAAACATTCATATAAATTCCGACCTAATCTCTCCTCTCTCACAAAAACGCATAAAAAAAGTTAATTTTTTAAACACCAGCGACTTAATTTAGAAAAAAAAACGCTCCCTCTCGAGCGAGGGCGCGCGTGTGTGAGTGAGAGTGTAAAACAAATCCGCGCTGGGCTGTTTGTATAGTGTGTGCGAGATAATTTGATAATAATGACGACGACGGGATTTGTGTATTCTAAAAAAGCGTGTAATAAGTAGGCAACGACGCTCGTGCATATTTAATTAATAAAATTTTATGCACGCACAAAGGTGAAACGTTTTCATTCGTCTATGAAAACTTACAAATCTAGAAAGGAGGAGTGCGTGTTTATTAAATATTAGCTTGAGTGCATATCTAATGATAATTGTGATATTTTATACGTGGGTGGTCCGAAAATTTTCTTGCCGTGGACGTGGTGATGCTAAAAAATAATTTGGAGCTGCACTAAAAATTAGTAAAAAGGCTAGAAACTTTTCGGACAACCCAAGTATATATCTTTTTATGCGTGTTAAAATTTACTGCAATTAAAGTGCGTACTCATCAATAACAAATCTACACTCAAGCACACTTTGTATTGAAAACTAGAATTCGTATTTCATATGCGTTAGAAAAACGTAGGCAACCACCACGCACACGAAACTTCGTGCATATTTAATTAAAATTTTAGGCGAACGGTAAAACTTTTCCATTCGCGCGTACCGAAAATCTAATACACCGGGCTGCTAAAAATGGTGCTTATTAATAGCGCATATACACTCAAGCACGCACACATTACATTGATGTAGTTAGTTACCTTATATATCCCCCCATTCTCAAATTGGTTAATAATTTACCACCATCTAACGCTTGCTTCTTGTAGGAAATTGAGCATTGCTATTATCATGGAACCGTACAAGACTATCCCGGAGCGACGGCCGCCTTTCATACGTGCAATGGTGCCAGCGGTGTCATACATATTGGAAACGAAACGTTTGTTATACATCCATTCTACGGCGGCGATCTTTCGGTCAGTATATTATTCATTATTACATTAATTGTATGATGATGATGATTGCGAAATGTAAATCAATGGGAATGCTAGTTTTGGGTTTTGATGATTGGGACGTATGTATATGTATCAGAGTCCTGCATAGAGAGAAATATGAGTACCCGGCCCGGCCCGGCCCGAGTGGTTAGAGGCCCGGTTCGAGCCCGACTTCGAAAAGTATCCGAAAAATAAAGCCCGGCCCGGCCCGGCCCAGATCAATTAGTAATCTAATTTCTTTTATTTAGTTTTATTCTTAAAATTGAAATTGAATTTAGTACTCGTACTCACAATTTGAATTGTACTTTTTATCACTTACGTTTCAATTATAGTTTTTATTTATAAAAAAATTTTGTCTGGCCCGGCCCGGCCCGGCCCGATAACGATTTAATTAATCGTAAAAAGCCCGGCCCGGCCCGAAAGCCCGGCCCAGCCCGGAGCCCGTCGGGCTTCGGGCCGCCCGTGCAGGACTCTGATATGTATGTATGTATGTATGTATGAATGGTTGCGCAAATATTGAGCTTATCAATTTTGCATTGCTCTGACGACAATTCCAGTCGGTCAGCGCAATCAACTATTAACTCGAAAACGCCGAATCAAATTTAAATTATGAATGGCGTAATAAAACTTCTTTTTATCAAAATTACGTATATAGAAACTAGTCGCGCGCACTTAGCGCGATAAAGTGCGCCTCGCTGCAATATTACCATTCCTCTCTGTCTTGCAATAAAAAAATTTAAATTTACTGTTTTGTTGCATCGTGCGAAATGGTCACTTTTTCCACATATACAGAAATATAGTATACAATTTTTACGCGCGCATTGTCGTCGCCATCTCACTCGTTCCCTCTCTCTTCGTGTGCTTTTTTGCTAGTTTATTACTTACAAAACCGCTATCATAAATTAAATGAAGACGCATCGTAATTTTTACTTATCTGCAAAACCACCAACCAACAAAAAAAAACACATTTCTTTTTCTTGGCATAAAATAAAGCATTTTATGTTTTAAAAACTTCATCATAGATAACGTAACAACGCGGGGAGAATACACACGCTCATAGATTTAATGTCATCGCCGCGGCGCAACGAGCTTAATTATGAACACATAAATTTCGTATCAAAATTTGAATAACAAATTCGGCAAACGAAAAGTTGCTATTTTTATTGCGATGAGGACAAAGTTACACACAAATTTCACAACAACTATGTTGCATTGTGTTGCATTAATGCTACATGCTAATTCATCAATTGTTTATTTTATTATAGAATTGCCATTTACGTAACAAGTTCGAAAAGTGGTCATTTACGTGACAAGATTTAAAAATAATCGAGTAAATGACTTATTTTAATTTTTTTATTAATAGATAACTAATAATGACTTATTTCCGCATACTTAGCTCTAAAGCATCTAAGCTGTTATCTTAGCGACAACATATATTAACTTAATCTGAGTTCATTTTTAGTAAATTAAGTTTCAAAAGTTATTTGTTTGAAAAAGTAGTAGTTTTTCTAACCTTGTTTAAAAATTAATTTTTGAACACATAAAGGATTGCAGTTTTAGTAATATATTAAGTTTTTTTGTTTTTATTTTATCTAAAAATTTGGATAGCTAGCTATTATAAAATATATTTTTTACTTTTTATATCATTTCCAACACAAATTAGTCTAATTCTAATTGCATTTTGAATAAATTTACTTTTTAATATGCATATTCGCAAAAGACTCACTTTTTACTAACTTTTAATACATAATTTTTGATAAGAAATTATTTATTAGAATTGGTGTTTTGCTCAATAGTAGCAATTAGCATCAGCATAAAAAACATTTAACATAATGAATAATTAATGATTATGAATTGGGCATAAATTAATTTTTAATGAAGCCGATGCTGCCTGCGATACACATTCCGAATGCAAAATACGCATGAAAATATTTCACATATATGTAATATACATACATGTACGGGCACGGGAATGAATATTGAATCGGTAATTTGATTTAGTTTGAATCGATGCAGTCACTCTTTATTATTAGGTTAAAATGACAAACGCAAATTGCAGCAACTTAAATGTAGCCAATCAAATTATTTCCGATAAAATGTAAAATTTCATGCTGAAACTGTTGGATAGGTACGAAATTAATTAGTTCCATTACAGTAAGGAAATTGCTTTCACTGGCGCAGCGCACAGTTTCATCGTCGTCGTCGCGAAACGTACAGACAAAAAAAATTATCGGGCGAACTCGAACGAAAAGAGAGCGAAAAAGGCGTTGGTGTGGCAGTGGCGTACGTACTCCCGCTGTCGCACATAAAAATCCTATCTCATCGTTTCTCGTCTCGTTTTTTTTTTATTATTATTCGTTCGCGCTGCACTTCCTCTCATTCACCGAGAAGAAGGCGGCAGCGGCGAACAAAGCTCATTGCCAAAGTGTTGAACCTTTTCAGAGCGCTAATCTACATTTACTCGTCCGCAAACTTAATTTACATCGCATTCTTAATTTTGCGCGCGCGCTGATTTACTCCTCCCGCGTAATAATGGAAACTTTATGCGGTCCACACCACTGCCACCATCATCGTCATCGCGCGTCGTCTGTGTGTGTCAGGTCAAGTGTGAACAGCAGTTTGATAGAAAACGGCTACATGTTTTCCTCTTCTCGAGTGTCGCCTTTCAGCCTTGCACACACATATATGATTTTCATACTAAATGCATCAATGCACTTTAGCGCGCAACGATTGAAATTGGAAATGTTGTTGGTTCTTGGAATCAATTGAATCCATGTTATTGATGTATTAATAATAGATGTCATATTGTAAATTACTTTGCGCTCTGTGGAAGAAACATAATATTGATTTTGTTTGTTAACATACTAGACAACTCTAAAACATATTAAGTTTTCAGAAATCTATTTCATTGTTAAAAGTAGATTAAAAGTATCTTTAAAATGCATTTTATTACAAAAGGTCAAGAATTTACAGACACACATGTTAAAAATTAACTACGTAAAATCAAAATTATAAATATCTAGATGTAAAGAGGCTATTTAATGTATTTTAGCATTTTAAAACGAATAGCGCAATCCGCAGATGCGTATGTTACGTAATATCTTAGATAAAAGGTTTTTCTTAAAGGAATTTTGCTGAAAGCGCCTGTAAATTATGTTTTACATATAATTGTCTATTTGGACCATTTTCAATCGTTGTAGAAAGCTATAAATTGACTTAATTACCATTATTAGGCATCACTACGAGATACCATAGACAGATTTGTCAGAATCGAAAAAAGGCTGAAATTATTTTTTTAACGTACCCCTTACGATTTTTGCGATTCTCGATGCAAGATAGATTTTGTTCAAACTTTGTGTTAAGGAGTATTTTTTCATTTTAAGATGAATGGCGCAAACCGCAGGTTTGTATCTTCTACCGAAAAAAAATTATGACGGATTTTATTGTAAGAAAATAGGTTTTTCCGGATTTTCACACACTTTTTTATAAAAATTTGCAATTTTAACGCCAGAATTTGACGTCGAAAATTATTTTACATTACATAGTCTTGGATCGATCATTTCTACTCAATTCCAACGCCAAAAAATAAAAACCTTTAAAAAATAACCGTTACACAAGGCAATATACGTATAAATCACGAACAGTATTGCAAAGCGTCGTTAAAACTATATCTTTTGCACACATGCATATTAAAATACAATATTTAATTGCTAGTGACAAGAAAATAGAATACATTACTGCTAAACATTTTGCCTTAGCAATCTTTTGCTATCAATAAATTTGATGGATTAAAAACTGTACAAGTCTAAATTATAAGTTATTTTCTTGTTAAATTATTTCAACAAATCAATGTAATTGATTGCATTTTAAATCGAAAAAACTATTATCAAATTGTTTGTGAAGGGAGGAAAAAAGATTATCAATGTTGAAACTGAAATGAAATTGTGCAAAAACGTGCCGTATATTGATCTACTAACATATGAGCATAGCATGAAAAGTGCTCGCAACTTAATTTTCGATTTAAATCATAATATTTTATCGCTGTTAGGTCAAGTGGCGTGCAAGTTTGATAGAAAATGGTACACACACAGAGGAAAGTAACCATACTACACTATGTTTGAAGAGTCTTTAGAAAACGATTCCCCATCGTTATGCATCAGTGCATTTTCCAGACACATACAACTAACACTTTGATACTTGTCATATAAGCATTTCAGGATTAATTAAAATTAATTGGAGTAAGTTTTAATGAACACGTTCGTACAGATGTCGACCGAAAGCGGTGACAACTGACAGCCAATTACCCTCCCCGCCCGCCCCCCGCGTCTCGCCTCGCGCGCGCACCAAGCCCATGATTATTGAGCATCCCTTCAATTATACGATTCCATCCGCTCTTGTCGATAACATTCGATTAATTCATCAAGCGATGGCGGCAACGGACACACACGAAAATGGCACGCATTTCAGCTCTCGAGCGGAACAATCGGCGGGGGCGCACCTGAAGAGTGCGTTTTAATTAAAACCGTCGATAAAATGTGCAATACAACACACACAGAAAAACTAATTTGTGTACCTACTACACTATACCCTCATCGCATCGTTCGCACGGCAGATAAAGCGGCAACTTAATTCAGGCCGGGGCAAGGAAATTTCTACTCGCTCATAATTCTTACCGAAAATGTTTAATTACACTATAAAACGCTCGGCTCTCTAGTAAATTTTTCGTGTGTTGTTTCATCCTACTATACACCGTCATCGCAGCAACTCTTTTTTCGGTCCTCCGAAAAATAATGCGCCCTCGCTCCCTGCTTATATATGCCCATTAATGGCACACAATTTTCTTAATTGCTGCACCTTTTCGCAGCAGCAGCGAAATTGCGTTCGGTTTTTATGCTGCTCGTTGCCAGCTACAACAACAACACACACACCGAAAAAAAAATAGATAGAGGACGAAAGATCATGTGCTGATGGGTATTGACGAAGCGGAACGATCGCGCGCCGTCGATCCGGTTTGATTAAAAACAGGACTGCGGTGCCATTAAAACAAGATTACATTGCTAATTCCTTTCCATCCGTGAGTCAATCTAAATAAATACCAATGTCGGAGTAAAGTTTTCATTGTGTGATCGCCGCAGCGCAAAAAAAACCAACCAAATTGTGTGTCAAAAGGATTCAATTATAACCAACTTAAATAAATACACGGAAATTGTGACATGTACGCCGAGTGATTAGCCGACATTATATGTATTTTTTGCACACGAAAAAAATGGGAAGATTTAATTGAAAATGTTTTTTAATTAAACGCTAGATTAAATATCTGCTTTTTTGTTTTTTAGCTAAAATTTTCCATTGCAATGCTTTCGACTAGACTATACGGTTTGTTGTTGACTTTTATTTGCTTTTTTCTCATTATAACCAATATATTTTGATGCAATATAAAGTAAATTTACTATTTGTTAGTAAAATATTGATACATTTAGCATCACCTTGTACTAACGTTGATTTTTTAACAAATATAAATTTAATTAATAACTTCGGTTTTGTAATGGCCAGTTTATTTTGCGGCTAGAAACTATAGATTTAATTAAAAAGTTTTTTTCAATTAAATGATTTATTAAATATATTTTTGTTTTGTTTTTGCAACTGAAATTTTCCATTGTGCATGCATTCAACAAGAATGCAATTTTTAATTATCAAACTTTTATTTATCCCTGGCAAAACAAAATATAATATAATTTTTTGTGACGTTTGATATTTTTTATAACAAAATTGTTTTGCAATTTAATTTAAAATGTTCGCTAATTAAACGCAAAATCAAATATGTTTCTATTTTGTTTACCTATGAACATGTTACTAAAAACAAATTAACATAATTTTAGTTACATTTATTTATTGTTTTAATAAACATTTATTTAGTTTATAATTTTTAGCAACATATTTAAAATTTTCATCATAAATCTTCTGATTACAATGCAGTTCTTTGCGTTACGCAACTTTTTTTTACTTTTTCAGTAAATTTGCTTAATTATAACATTTTAAAATGCATGTTTGTAAAAGATTTTCTTTTAGCGCTCGCTACCTTATAAAAAAGTTGGTTTTTTAACATTTAATTTGATATGTTGAATCTTTTATGAGGCGTCATAAAGTTTTTTTAAAGCGTATATTTTGGTTTCTAACCACATGTGGCGAGTTTTCATTACAAAGCTCTGCACAAAAATGTATAAATTTTGTTATCATTTAAGTACTTGCCTTTTTTCATCACGAATTTACTTAAACTTAATTGCAGTTTGATTTGAATAACTTTTTGACATACGTGTTCTTAAAAGGCATATTTTTAACAATTCTTTATGTTTGAAAAGACATATATTTGACACAACTTTGCAATAAAATTGATTTTTAATATGTATATTTAAATTAAAGTTAAATTTTTGCGTGAAACGTGCTATTTATGAGGGACCAGAAAGTTTTTTAACGCGTAGATTTTGGTTTCTAACCACATGTGGCAAGTTTTCATTACAAAGCTTATGTCAAAAATGTTTGAGTTTATCACAAATTTACTTATCTAATTTGAATGAAATTACTTTTTAACATGCATATTCGTAAAAGATATATTCATAACACAACTTTGAAATAAAATTGTTTTTTTATCACGTAAATTTAGATTTAAATTAAATATTTTGTGTGAAACGTGATATTTTATACAAATTGAATTTTCAACAACATACTAAACATATTCATTGAAAAGCATTTTGCTATCTATATATATCGAATGCAATTTTTTTTGTTAACTTTTATTTGCATTCGGTATTTCGGTACTTGCTTTGAGTTCATCACAAAATTACTTTCATAATATTAATCACAATTTAAATGAAATTACTTTTTGACATGCGTGTTCGTAAAAGATACATTTGTAACACAACGTTGCAAAAAAATTGATTTTTAAGCACACATAAATTTAAATTAAAATTACATCTTTTGGATGAAACGTGATATTTTACACACATTAAACTGAAAATATATTTTTAATTATTTTTATGCTACCAATTTTTCACAAACAACATGCAAAAAATATTCATTGAAAAGCTTTTACTGTATAAAATGCAGTTTTTTGTTAACTTTTATTTGCATTTGGTATTTCCATTGATTAAGCGTAATAAACTAGCTGCCAGTTTAATAAATATTAATGTTTAATTAACGAAATTAAAGATTACATTGTAAATAATTGATGGATGTGCTTTAGTGCATAAAGAAGCCAACGACCGAAAACATAAATATTGATCGGCGGCGCAATGTATTTCAGCGACAATTATGCAAACTATCTCCTCCATAAAAAAGAGAATGTGTTTTTTTTTTCGTCGTCGCGCTTAAATGTTGTTGTTGTTTTTTTTTATGCACATAACAAGATTATCCAAGTTTTTTTTTTCTTTCATGAATAGAAGTTGTTTGGAAGGACTCAATTTGCTTAATAAATACTCCTCACTTATTCATGGTTTTTATAACATTAGATAATAACAACGGGAAGGAAGCGCGCGCGGCATTTCGAGAGGGGACGCAAAAATTTCCAACAGCAAGTTTTTAATAATAAAGTTTGCTTGCGATATTGTAATTCGACGCACGTTTCTTATACAAAGTTTAGATTAATCAATGAAGTGTAAGCTATCAATTAACCGCTACTCAAATTCAATCAATAATCTTGGACTACCTCTTCTCTTCTCTCCGACGGCGCGCTACGCAATTTTAATTAAGTTTTACTTCTTCGTGCAGGTGTAGCATGAATGATTTCTGGACGCGTGTCTGTATGTGATTGGTGGAAATTCATTTTTTATCCCGCACATTCTTTAATTAAGAATGTGACATAGCATACGAGGTATTTTTTGCGTGCATTTTTCTTTCTTTAATTAAGATTGTAGTCGTTGAACGGAGAAGGAATAAAAACACACACGCTGTTGGTAGTGTGGGTTAGTGTACACTCGAGATTTCTATCCCATTTTAGTTCGTTCGATAATAAGGGCAAGATTAATGTTTAACGAGCAATCGGACATATGTACGTTATGACAGCGAAAAATTGGAACGAATTTAAACGTTTAATTGTGGCTATGTTTTTAATCAAGAATTGTGTTGCGTCAGACTCATGATGTTTTCTCGCTGATCTTGTGCTTTTTTTGGTTGGTTTTCGTATTGCGAATGTGTCCGTTCGTTTCGCTTAATTGAGAGATTGTAGATTGTTTGGGGTGAAAATATTTAGTTCGTGTTTGAGTGTTTAATTAAGAACGCAATGTGACTGCACAGCTTCACTCTTTTTTAGCAGAAACATCCACACTTGATCTTCGAAGCTCGAACGAAGACGAATAAGGGTTGTGCGAATTCGGGCAATATGGAATGGCGTTTGAATCCGCATTCCGGTTTCCTGCCGCAAGGTAACGACCGTCTCAAAAGGGACGTACGTGAAGCGACGAAATACATTGAGACCGCTCTCGTCATCGACAAAGCGATGTTTGAGAAACGTAATGGCAGCACTCGAGCGGAGGTCGTGCACGATGCCATCCAAGTGGCAAACATTGCCGATCTGTATTTCAGAACGCTGAACACACGAGTATCGGTCGTCTACGTGGAGACGTGGCAGGGCGGCAATCAGGCGCAAATTGATCGAACGCAGGATATCGGCCGAGCGCTCTCCAACTTCAACGATTACACCGCGCGCAAACTGTTCAAGGTGGATAAGGACACGACACAGCTGCTCACCGGCGAGGTGTTTGCTGGCGGTGAGGCCGGCATGGCCGTACCGGCAACGATTTGTACCGCGAAAGCGGTTGGGATAAGCGTCGACATTAATACGTACGAGCCGCATCTGCTCGCCGGGACGATGGCGCACATGATCGGTCACAATATCGGTATGGGACACGACAATGGACGGGAGGAGTGCTTTTGTAGAGATTGGCATGGGTGCATTATGGCACAGGCCATCGTAGGTTTAGATAACGTCCAGCCTTATAAATTTTCAGAATGTAGTCGTTCTGATTATATAGATAGATTGCGGACGGGAAATGGGATCTGTCTACTAAATAAACCCAACGAACTGGAGGTAAAGAATCACGTTTTTTTAGTCTCTCCTTCTTTCAAACATCCATATATATTGACAATTCTAACCTACTACGTATTCGATTTTTTCTTTTAAGTTATTTATTTGTAGGTTATGCTAGAAATCAACTTTTTGTGCTTGTTTGTATGAGTACTATTAGGCTCTTTTACAATCTGTCAACTCCATAATGCTTGAGGAGAAACCTAAAATTTATGGCATCTATGTCACATATTTCTATATATATATTTTTTATTAATTCCTATTGCTTAGTATTGAATTTAATACAAAAAAGAAAGAGTGCGTTCCAAGGTTCTCATAATGCACATAAAGAATGCTCGCATTGTGCACAGTATGTGCACAGCATTTTGTTGCTTTATAACGAAGATAAGTAACTGTTACAGTTTTTATCTGTATTATATCGAATTCGAAACATTCTTAAAGTGATTCGAACTTGACTGCGTTCGTACATGCATAAGATGCAATGTTAATTTTGACGTACGATCACAACCGAATGGTAAATGATATTTAAACCGCTCAAAAAATAGATAATCTTAAATTTTGCAAAAATGACATGTAAAAGTGCAACATTTGCAATGTCCACTACTTACTACTACCGCTATTACGGTTTTTTCAGTGTTTTTCACTGAATTTCACTGTTTTTTCATTGAATGCCAGTGTTTTTCACTGAACTTTACTGTTGTTTCAGTGTTTTTCACTGAATTTCACTGTCTTTTCATTGAATATTAGTGTTTTTCACTATACTTCACTGTTTTTTCAGTGTTTTTCACTGAATTTTACTGTTTATTTCAAAAATTTAAAAATTCACAATATTGCACATCTGAGTATTTTTGCAAATATTATTTCTTTCTATGAATTATCTAAATATCTTTTACCATTCGGCTGTAATCTTACATCGAAATTAAGATGGCTTCTTATGGGAGTACGTTCAAGGAAAATTCGAGTAATTTGGCAAAATATAATCTACTATGGAATTGACATATTTAAACTAGCCTAAAGGAGGTCGTGTTTTTGACGTATGCTAACAATATTTCGCTTTGTAGGTTCGGCGAACGTGCGGCAATCGCATTGTCGAGGACGGAGAGGAGTGCGATTGTGGATCGATCGACGATTGTCCAACGATCGATCCATGCTGCGATCCGATCACGTGCAAGCTGACATCGGAGGCGGAATGTGCATCGGGCCCCTGTTGCCACAAATGCAAGCTGAAAGAAAAGGGTATCGTGTGCCGGGACGCGACCAACGAATGTGATCTGCCCGAACATTGTTCGGGCGAGTCGGGTGATTGTCCGCTAGACGTTTTTAAGAAGAATGGCAATCCGTGCGGCACTAATACCGGCTACTGCTTCAACGGCGTCTGTCCCACGTTGACGTTGCAGTGCGAAAAGATTTGGGGGCAGGGTGGCGAGGCGGGCGACGCGCAATGTTTCGAACAGTTCAATGCAAAGGGCTCGATTAATGGGCATTGCGGCAACGATCAGTCTGGGCGATTTGTGAAATGCTCGCCGGAGAATGTTAAATGCGGCTCGTTACAGTGCCAGCATGGTGGCCGGTATCCGGCCGAGAAAGGATTGGACCAGCTCTACTCCAGAACGATCATTTCGATAAAAGGTGTCGAATATGAATGCAAGTAAGTACTTAGTGGCAATGCATTGATTTTAGCCCCCGAAAATGGATTATGCGGCTACCTTATTTTCAATTTCAGATCCATTCACAGATCGGCTAGCCCGAATAGCAAAGTGGACTCGCCGCATTTCGGTCTCGTGCGTGACGGAACACCTTGCGGCGAGAATCTCATTTGCATTAATCAAACGTGCACGAGCATCTTTCCGCATTTGGACCAAACGAAATGTCCGACGAATAATGCCGATATGGAATGCTCCGGACATGGGGTATGAATTATCAATCATGCACAAAATGAATCGGTCCAAATTAACTAATTATATTATGTCACTGCTTACTCTAACACTAAAACACACCTAATTTTGTGGTGAAATTATGTGTGAATGCGCGCCGTAAGCATTGTCATAACGTACTCTAGCTGTAGAATAATACAATGTATTAATAATTTTCTTGTCGATATCAATGTGTAGGATTGTACGAATACGAATAAGTGTTATTGTGAGGCGGGATGGAGCGGACCGGACTGCTCGATTGAAGAGGAAATCTTGCCGACGAATCCACTACCCACCCCTCCACCAGGTCAGAATCGTGGCATGAAAGATCTCAGCGATTTCATGAAGAAAAAAGAAACCCCCTACGGTAAGTATTCGTATTGATTGATTATTTTCCATCGCTTAAGCCAAAAAAAAAAAGAAAAACAAATAAACAGAATTATATAAAAAAAAAAATATATTTCTAGCAAATAAGCAAAACATATAATTATTATACTTATATAAATATATAAATGCAACCTTCTTTTACAGCATAATATATCCATATATTTATAGTGAGTATATGACGAATGCATTTAAAGTTTGTATTACATTGAAACTACTTCATTTTAAAACACAAAATGGGTTTGGTGTTTTTTTTTACTCAATTGAGAGTGTAATTTTAATTATAATAGTAATGTAGTTTCAATGTTTCTCAATGGACAAAAATCCTTCAAAAATGTGTTTTCATACTTGCTCGAAAGTAATAATTACGCAACAATTTCATTCTGAATGCAACTAACAAGTTGTTTATTAAATGTATATGCAATGTCTATTCATATATTGTTTGCTATTCTCAATTAGAGATGATAGGTATTATCAATTACTCGATAAATATTTACATTTAATAAGCAATGATGATGAATGAAGTTATCAGCAAGACAATAATTCGATGGTGTATATAATCTGTTTGAAGCTTTTTTATTGTAAATTGATTTGTTAAAACGGATGTGTTATACTATTTGCGTTAATAATATTTTTTGTCTTAGTTATTATACCCAGAGGCGTCGCGTGATTTATCAAATAAATTTTTAGTGCTCCAAATTATTTTTTACCATCTTCACGACTAAACCTAAAATTTTAGATGGAACTTTCGTTGCAGGGGAAATTTTTGCAGCTTTCTTCTTTGATATTTTTCTGATTTTAGCATTTTCCATCAAGATATTTAAGAATTTCCATTAAAAGTGTTAGAAAAACACAGTTCTTTCCGATTTTCAATCAATATCGATGAAATTTGACAAAAAAAAATGGCAAATGCCAAAAATCAAAGAAAAATTGGAATAAAATCCCAAAACTTTCCACATAAAGCAAAATTCATACAAAAATTTAGGTTTAGAAGACGTGGAGACACTAAAAATTACTGAAACAGCGCCAGTGCGTGTCGCACATCTTTACCTCAGGTAATACCAACCCAATCTTGAACAAGAAAAGTTCCAAAAGCGTTCAAACAGACTATATATAGCTATATATTCGTTTGCAAGTCTAAACGATAAGAATAATAGAAAAAAAAAGATGATAATAAATAAAAGAAAAAAGGATTATTATATGCATTCGTGAAGGATTAGAACGTAATGAGTTTGTAAGTGTGGAAGAAGGTTGAGTGTTGATATCTAATTCTGCAGGAACCGATGACAACGAGTCGCTGAGTACATTCGCAATGGTGTTAATCTTAACCGCTGTAGTGAAAGGAGTCTTCTTTTGTTTCGCCTTTGTGGCTGTTTGCTACAGGTACCGTGTCGGTCCTCCCAACGAGAGAGCGAGAGAGGGTGCCTGTTTGAGAACGCGCAGTGTCCTGTATATAGGCTTCTACAGTATTATTTTAATTTTCCTCGATGTTTTATTTATTGCCTTGTATATATATTTGGTGATCACTTATTTTTTATCGATATTCAAAAAAAAAGCAAAAAAAGACAAAAGCAGTGACGAAAAACGTTTGTGCATTTTTTGATATATTTTTTATTATATATATTATACATATTTTGTCTCATTTGTGCTTTCCTTTTTCTCTTCTTCGCCTGTTGTGTTGATGCATGATGATGATGATGATGATGATGACAACATCGACATGGATGATATGTTAAAATACAACCTACGTTGGATCGACAGAATCCTATCACGGCTCAAACACGGTTTTTCTCGTGGGTACACTCATGTCGGTGGTAGGGGGTGTGTTCATTGTGTTTGCAACTATGGCTCTATGCTACAGGTCAGTCGTAGTACACAAAAACTTCTCGCTCTGCCTCAGGTTAGTGAGCAGACCGTCCAGGTAGAGATCCACATATTCAGCATCCGCTAGCTTCTTCTAAAAATGCCTATAATTTTTTCGTTTCAAATTTGATTGGTCTCGATCATTTTTTGTTGCCGAAATGCTAGATGTCCGTAGCCCACCGACTTGCACTATTAAGCACTCTTTAAAACTAAAACACACCACAATATTTAAAATGTTTATCAACAACAATCATCTCTTATTATTTATATTATTATTATTATTAATCATTATACACTCTCACTATACTATTAATCATCATTAACACATATTCATTTCAATCATTATTATTATTCGCCCGGCGCCTCCACCACCCACACGACGATGACATCACGCCATTATCGTTAAGTTTCTGTTTTTCTCTCATTTTTTTATTTCTCTCACACAGCCATACACACAAATTTTAAATTTTGCGATGTGTATGAATTGGGAGTGAATAAAGTGCAGTCATCCATTGGCGCTGTGCATCTCCAAGCCTAGTCGCAGAGCACAGCAGGCTGTAGATTTGCATTTTTACGACACACAACCCAGCAATTCCTGCGTAAAAATGCAACATCTACAATCCGCATGTGTGTAAATAGTGCACGGTCCTATACAGCCTGATGGTTTAGAAATTTTGCAAAAAAAAGTAAAGTAAAACATAACAAAAACCAAGTAAATAATGAATAAAAAATAAAAATTACTTTTGATTTGTAAATAAATTAAATAAATATGAAAAGAAAGCAGTGTATGTACGGAATCTGTTAAATAAGTTGTATTGGACTGAGGTGTTATTTAATCAAGCGATTAACTTATAAATCCGTTCAAATCAAATCAAATTTTGATTATTTTCATTTACAATTATGATTTAGTTCTACAATTTTTTGATTTGTTTAATTAAATAGCAGCTTCCTTAAAATGAAAGGCGAGCGAGATTTTTAGACCACAATCTGTATAATTTATATTATTAAATGACGCATGTTCCGTATTTTTTATTATTATTATTACGAATATCGATCAATATTGTATATATGATTATGATTTTTTGATCAAATCAACTGAATATATTTTGATTTAAATTATTTTGGAGAAGCATGTTCGGTGTGTGTGTTTTTAATATAAACACATATGTATCTAACTTAATACGAAATATATATATGTGTTATATTTTTGATGAAAAAAAAAATGAACAGACAAAAAAAACTGCAATGTATACTATACTATTACTATCTCTTCTCTATCTCTACTCTCTATCTCTCTTTATATCTTTATTCTATCCTATTTTAGCTGGCTATATTTTGAATGCGTGCAGAATGTGTGCGCCCTTAATTATTTAACAATTAAATAATCTTAAAATAACCCATCCATTATATCCTACCCCCATACAATATATACAAAACTCCTCAATTTAATTTTAATTAATGAATCAGCATCTTTCCTCCTTATTATTATTATTATTATTATCATTATTATTATTTTACTAACACACACACACATACATAAAACACATAATACAAGACCACACACTGACATACACACACACACTCACATTCAATTCGCTTTAATCGCCGCATCTGCGCCGCCACAACCCCCCTGTTCAATCGAACACCACTGAAAACACACACAAAACTAATACTTTCTTTTACAAGACCACAATACAACAGGAGACCACAATTCACAACACAATTGCTGATGCTGATGACAAAAAAAAAATAAACGGTGATGATGATGATGAAACATAAATGATGTGATGATGGCATATTTATATCAAAAATCAATCCAAATCCAAAAAAAATTAAAAATATATTTTATGATGAGTTGTGATGCGATATTTATGGTACAGACACGCATTATAAAATATACTAAACACTCAAAACAAAAAAAAAAAAAAAAACAACGAGGCACAAATTTTAATGAATGAATTTATATTTGTTGTTGTTGTTGTTTAAATTTCACTCGACGTTTTGTTGTTTGATAATGATGCGAGTTAATTCAACATTAAATATATGGAAAATTTGTGCGTTGTTGCATATCTACTTATTAATACTTAACATTTTATTTAATAATCGGTTATTTATTTTAATTTAGCATGTTTTCTATCAAAATTTTTGATGATGATGATCATATTATGACAAAGCGACAAAAGCAGCCGTTTTCCAATTCGTGTATATTATGGCGATTACATTTGTTGTTGTTGTTGTTGTTAGAGAGAAAACTATCAAAATTTTGTTATTCAATTAGCGTTGTAACGGTGCACTGTAGCGAAATTTCAAATATGTAATTGATTAATTCGCTTTATATAATAATAATGTATATGTATACGCACCGGTTGAATTATAATACCATCAATAATATTAATTAAATTGCAAGGGAATACTTTTAAGTTGGGGCGATATTGAAATTGCAAACCCGATGCAGTAGCACAGCGCAGCGCCGCGTAAATCGAGCATTATTTAATCACTCAAAATTGCCTTTTGTCGATTGAAACGCGTCGCGCTGCAGCACATTGATTCTATATAGATAGCGACAAGTCGTTGCACGCGTTTATTAATTTCAAATCGCTTTTCAATATAGGTAGTGATTTTATTGTGTGCGCAATTAAATTAAGAAAATAATCGTGTTAATTGAATTAATTATTTAATTACATTTAAAATTTTCTTTTATCGTTCAAACAGCACTATATTCAACATTGGCGATAAAGAGATCGTCCATTTTATTAACTTAAAATCATTTTTTATTAGTAAAATTGGGCAAAAATTAAGAAAACTGGGCAAGTGGAACAAAATTTCATCCCTGAAAATTGCCATTTCTTATTAAAATGTAGCTGAAACTTGATTTAAGTCTTAAATTGACCTTTTGTCATTAAAATAACACTATATTTAACATTGGCAACAAGAGGTCGTCAGTTTCATTCATTTAAAACCATTTTTTATTAGTGAAATTGGGCAAAAATTAAGAAAACTGCGAAAATTGAACAAAATTTCATCGCTGAAAATTGCCAATTCTTATTAAAATGTCGCTGAAAGTTGGTTTAAGTTTTAAATTGACCTTTTATCATTGAAATAACGCTCCATTTAACATTGACAACAAGAGGTCGTCAGTTTCATTTATTTAAAATTATTTTTGATTAGTAAAATTGGGCAAAAATTAATAAAACTGGGCAAGTCGAACAAAATTTCATCGCTGAAAATTGCCAATTCTTATTAAAATGTCGCTGACAGTTGATTTAATTCTTAAACTGACCTTTCGTCATTGAAATATCGTTATACACAACATTGGTCACAAGTAGTTGTAGGTTTCTTACTTGAAAATCGCTGAAATTGAGAAAAATTTAAGAACAAAGTGCTCAAATCGAACAAAATTGTCATTTGTCAGTAAAATATCGCTGAAAGTCAATGTATTTGCTATACTCTACAACATATTGTAAGTTTTAATAGGTTTAAATCGCTTATATACAATAGTAGTAAAAATTTTAAGAATAAGTTTAAGGTAAATCAACCATAGATTTAATTTATACAATTTCCGATCATCATTAAAATATCGCTGAAAGTAGATTATTTATTCTATGCACAATTTAATCAACCAAAAAGAAAACGGCTGGTGTTGTTGCGTTTTGTCGCCACGGTAAAGTAAAGTAAAATGATTGATCTCTATGAGACGATGAGTCGATATATAACAATTACCCTCATACAAATCTTTATCTAACATTACCCAATAATACCATATTTATGATTTTATTTATTTGATTATTATAAAATTCAAAGCTTGTGAGTGCAGGACAAGGCTATTAATATGATGTTCCGTTTTTTCCATTCTTTTGTTTTATTCACAAAAATTCAACCAATGGAAGGAAGACGACAGTGCGCAAATATGAGAAACCATACATTAAAAAGCCGATGCAGAAAAATTACGTATTATCCACCGGCAATCATTCGCAAGAGGACAACCTTAATAATGCCGACAAGATTATGTCCTTTGGAACCGTACCCCCTTACGGGTAAGTATTTGTTCTTAAATTTCAATCTCTTTGTTTCTCTCTCTGTCTTCTCTCTCCCTCTCAGTCTCTTCTATTCTTTTTTTTAACAAATCTCTCCCTGTTTATTATGTTTATGATCTGAATTTAATTACTTCTTCACCATTTCATATACTTCTATATATTTATTTTTTGTGAAGGAGAAATTCCATTTGCCAAAGCTCAGTAAAACAATGCTAAGCCCTTCATGCCATTGTCAAATTATTTTAAAAGTCTCATCATCCAATTTTTTATTTTATTTCAATTAATTTATATTATTTAAAAAATATAGAACACCTTGAGTATGCCAGAGTTGGATGAATGAAAATTATAGTTTTATGTTTTATTTTAATTTAATTACAATTCATCAAAATTCGATGAATTATTATGTTATATTATATATAACGCGCATTTTTTGTTGTATAATATATATACCGTATATTTCATTTAAAGGTAAACATAGAAAAATGTAGTTTGTGCAACCCAATATGCAGTAAAATGTAATTTATACAATGCAGTATTTGAATCGAGTTAATAAGACATTTTGTAAATTGATTTGCATAGATTATTGTATTTAACAATATGTATACTTTTCAATGAAATGCACCGTATATTTTATCGTAGAGTTTATTGCTTTATTTTTTATTTCTTTTTCGTTCACTTAATATATCACGCTCATTCTCACTTATTTTATTGAATATACACAATATATTACAACTTAGCTTTGATTTTTGGAACCAATCTATTATCGTATACTACTAAAATAGAGTGCAATTTATATTATACTATATTATATTATATATATTATATACTCAAATGAGCATGTATTTTTGTACAATACATTTAAATGTAATTACCACACCAACTTATATTGATGATTATTAATCAATTAATTCGAAAACGTTTTGAATTTTTTTGCCTAGTCGTTCAGATCGTGCCGATTCGCAACGCGCTTTATATCGACCGAATCATATGCTGGGACCTGGTGGACCATCAAATTTCCAGTTAGTTTTTCTTATCATTTTCTTTGTTTTCTGTTTACTGAATATATATTATAATGCGACACTTTGTTTTGATGACTATCTATTATTATTATTATTATTAATCATTTTCTCTTCGTATTCTTTATATTCTATATGATATAATCGATGTCGACCTTTATTGCACTCACTTTATGTTAACATACAGCGTGAATTGAGAGTTTTGATTGCGTCAATTTTCTCAATTATTTGCAAAAAAAACATTAATTAAAAATCAATAACAATGGGTTGTTATAATATTATTTTTTGAAAAACTTTGTGTATAAATTTCAATTTAATGCCTAGAGATTTATATAAATCAATACACAATTTAGGTTTGATATATTACAATGGATAGAGAGAAAATACCAAAAATGTATTGTATATTATATTATTTGTGATTGGTTTTAGCAGAGGATTATAATTGCGCAGGAGAATTAAAAATATTCTAATGTTGTTAAGATGTTAAGAACTCGCACTTTTGGAAGTAATTGAGAAAATCGATTTTTCTCTCTTTCTCGTACTTTCGGCTCATTCTGTATAAATCTATTTGTTGTTACTGATTACTGATTGTCGTTCAACATGGTAATTAAATGTTTCTTTATTTAAGTTAAACTCAATCAACGATGATATTATGATTTCAATTAATGGTTTGCATGGTGATCGCATGTTTGTGGTGAATGATGAATGGATTACAATTTTGATAACGAGAAAAGATAATAATAATGAAACAACTCTTTATGTTTTATATGGTTATTGTTAATATGAGATGTTGTTCTTCGTTGAATTTCTTTTATATATTTTTAGGGATCATAAAATGCAGTTAAAGCGCATTGGTGTCGGCGGTTCGGGAAGCGAAGATGACCCCACTCATTCCGGTAAATTTCCTTCGTCTAATTTGCCTCTCTCACACTTAACTTATACATACACACACATACATTTACACACAATATGTGCCCAATTTAACGTTATTATTATTATTAACATTAGCGAATGTTGTAGGGGAGGAGGAGACCGTATCATTCATCGACCTACAGCACAATAACCTCAAACTGCCCGAGAAGAAAGGCATCCTGAAGAAGCACGATTACGGCTTGGTGATGAGCAGCGATAGTAAGGATAATTGGGGCGATGGGTCGCAGGAGGATATTCTAACGCAATGCGACTCGAACATGGCGCAAATGATAACGGCCGGCGCCAGTATGAGCGACGTGGAGCGAACGCTCAAGAGCCTGAACGGTTACCATGAGGATATAATGAAGGCACTTCGCACTGCCGCCACGCATCGCGGCACCACCACACCATCGGGTAGCAGTTCCGGCGCGCTAAGCGAAGAGGTGCTGCGACGCAGCTTGCAGGAGTGCGCGGCGATCTATCCCGATTATAAAAGATCGAGCAGTAAAGAGAATGTATGCGAACAACAGGTAATATATCAACATTACAACGGCAAATATTAAATTAAATGTGTGTTGTTGTTGTTCTTACTGTACTTGTCGTACTATTTTTTTGTGTTTATTGTTGCACGGACCAAACCCAACTACATACACAAAAAAATTATTTTGTTGTTGTTGTTTTTCGTGTGCGTGGTTTATGTATAAAGGTTGTGGTTGAGCAGGAAGAGGAAGACGAAGATGAAGTGCCCCCATGCGGTCCAATTCGTATTCGTAACTTGGAAGACTTAATAAGACAGCTGGAACACCATTCACGCCACATGAGTCCGAGCGGTTCGGAGGATATTCGCATGTCGGAAACTGAAGCCGACCGACATTACAGACAGGAATCCTCATCCGCTTGCAGCGAAAGTTCGCATCAATCCCATCGGGATAATCGTTTCGTATACGGTAGATATCGACAGCCGCCTGGCCGCTTGCCCTATCCGCATCCACAACATCAGGCCGAAGAGGAGAGCATCTATGAGAGCGCGGATCACGAACGTGGTGCACCGTGCGGCGACACGCCGGATAGCGAAAGGTAAACTTGTTTTATTATTACGTAGAATACGTTAACAAAACACATCTATCGATACATTTATACTCTGTCTTGTCTGTGTATATATCTGTCTAATCTCTATACAATACATCATAATATACAATAACTATAAATACATTACAAATAATTAATTAGTAATTAAATTAAATGTATTCTATGTTATGATAAAATGACTGGCGATTTGCTAGTTGTACGCTTGTTATTTTCTAGTGATGAATTTATTCAAGCTCAACAACAGCTAGCCCGATGGGCAAGCGAAGACGCCGTTCCGCAGGCTGGTACCAGCGGACAAATGCCACGTGAATACTTCCCCTCACCTAGTAGTTCAACTAGCGAGGAGCCTACGAGTATCGTACGAGCACCGGCGCCGGTACCGCCCGTTGTCACCGCTCCACATCCAGAACACGCCACCATCCACAGGCCGAAACGATATCCGGAATATAAACACTGATAGTGACTTTGAGGGTGTAGACTCGCCACTCGAATTACTGCGCGAATCAACTCCCTGAATTGAATGAATGAATGAAAATATTATTTTCATCGTGTTAAGTGTTAAAACATAAAAGTGCAGTCGAACTTAATAAAAAATATGCGACTGAGAGAATTAAGAGAAAAAAATTATATATATAAAATATATGAAAACAAAGTATATATTATATAGTTGTTGAGACATTCCTGAAAATGCATTCTAAATGCATGCATAATTCTAAATCCGTGGTGTGTATTTGGAAAACCCGATTTTGCCTTAGTTGTGGCAGTTTGGTTCTCAAGCGCCTACACTTTAAGCCCGAGAGCAAGACTTGCCAAAAGCGTTATTATATACGGAATCTTTCGGAAACGAAATGATTTTTTATTGTAGAAAATAAGATAGAATTCTCTTTAGTAAAAAAAAATGAATGAAAATAACAAAATGATGAAGCGAACAGTTTTACTTATGAGGCGAAATGGCCTAAGACTCATAATCATTAAAATCTCACGTTTATTTCACTCTGAAATGATGATAACAAACAAGATGAAAAAAACTCTTTCGAGAAGAGCCCGACCTGTTAACATGAAAACGTATAATTTTATTCACATTCTCTCAATTTTATTGATTTCGAAATTCCAATTCTCTTTCTCACTCAATCTAACTCTATCTCTCTCTCCTCCTCAAACGTGAAACGAAATTGCTAACAGGTCAGAATCTTCGCCTTTTACAAATGCTACTTACATGAAATTGTTATGTAATATTTTTATGCTCTCCATCCACTTGAAAAAAAAATTGTTCTGTATGTACCTTCATATATAACAAGGAAAAAAAGGTCTTCGGTGAGGACGAAGCCTACACAAACAAGCACACATATATACACATTATATATATATACACACATACACACATTATTGACGTTTAGAAACCAATTTGATACAAGCAAAGTGACGCAACTTTTGAAAATCACATTTGATAGCATCTTTTATAAAGTTCAATCGTACCATGAGAGAAAAAAAATATTAAATTTGATAGAACATTTTATAAATTAGGTTTAGGGGCTATGTCAAACTAACATCAAAAAAAAGAGTATTATATATAAAAAAAGCGATTTTTTCTTCGTCGAATCTCGGGTATCAATTTGGTGAATAATATGTCATCTCAATATGCTGCTAAAATCACGATAAAACAACGTACGTACAACGCGTTTCATTTTCGGCAGGAGTGTCCAATCTCGATTAACGCAGCCGATCTTAAGAATTAATTGCGGTTAATTATTTCGATCGCTACTGCAATTTGGCTTGTATACATCCTGTATCTAAACGATAATAATGGTTCGTAACCTATTTAATTAACGCATTCTCATCTCATGATTTCATTTTCGGTTGTGTTCTTTTTATATATATTATATATATTGAGCTGGTTGCACACGTGAAACGATTAGATGATTTGTATAAAGAAAAAAATTCGAACTCACCGCGACCAAATTAATTCTAAAATGCTCAGTAGAAGTCTGCAAAATAAGAAAAAACAAAATGATGATTTTAGTCAAGAATTTATTGATGAAAATAAAGCAGCAGAGCAGAGTAGTTGCGCATAGGAGTGCAAAGTTGTAAATAAAACAAAAACAAGAATGTATGAATTATTTAAGGAAAAATTAATTAATAAACAATACAATAGAAAATACGTTGGCATCAGATATCATTATTAAAGAAAAAAATAAATATAAAAACAAAATCAAAGAATTTGACAACACAAATTTTTTGCGTTTGACTCTATATTATGATAAAAAAATTAAAAACGGAATTTATTTAATTAAAAATAATTAAATGTCAATTATAACGTCCATATAACCTATAAGGATCCGATGTATATGTTTCAGTTTAACGAAGCAAAAAATTATAAAAAAATACAGAAAAAATATTTGTGTAGCTTAGAACTTGCTGTACAATGTACGTTTTAAACAAAACAATTTCATTTGAATTATCTGTAAAGAAAGAATAATGCCTCAAAAAAAATGGGATTAGATGATACGTGCCAAGTTAATTCAAAGAAGCAAATTAACATAAACAATGTGTACCCCCCCCCTTCTCGAAGTGTTTTATTACTTAAATTACTACAATAGGAATCCGTTAAAGAAAAACCAAAAAAAAAAAAAATTGCCGCACATAATTGATTTGATTTTTTGCGCACAACATAACTTACACGCAAACACACACACACAAAATTACTCCGCCGTTTTTTCGGATGATAAATTTTATTATGATGAAAATTGTTAGAAAATTTGATCGTTTAATAAACCAACAAAAACAACAAGAAAAACAAAAATATTTGCTCACTGTTGTATTATTTGTTAAAGAACGCATCTTCTTCGTTTCGTACTCCCATTCACCTAGCTGAACTGAACGGAAGACGCGTTCTTGAATCATGTGTAAGAGATTTAAGGAAACAAAAAAAAAATAACATACTAATGAAGAATCACTGCGAAAGTTTTTTTAAATAAAGAAAAAATAATAATGAGAGACACAACAAATCGGTCATAATGTAAATATAGTGTTTATTGAAGATATACACTGCCTAAATAAATAAATTATTACCTAAACAAAACCAAACTGTTTTCTGTTCGTTTTTTCGTTGTATTTTCTTTCTTATTTAAATTTTGTACACGTGATATATCATGTAGCGCCCTCATTTAGTTGTAAGCTTCAACTTTGACCTTTCCTTCACAGATGCCACTAGAATATGAACATGAAAATAGTATTGTTTATTAATTTTTTTTATTATTTTTCGATTAACAACTACGATGTAAGAGTTTTACGTTTCTGTTTTTTATAAAATTTTAAAAGAAAAAAAACATGTTATTCATTTATTATTGTTATTTATAAATTTTTGTTGTATAAAATATTACAAGTTATAATAAATTCTTCGAAATATGAGAATATTAAAATTATAATAAATGTTTTTTTCATTTATTCGGTATAAAATAATTATAATTTTTAGATATTCTCTAATAGAAAAGATTTTAAATTATCAAACTTAAATTATTTAAATATTTTTTAATTGTCGGCGCTACATATTGTACATACTATAATAATTATTTTTAAATTTTTTTAATTATTTGTCGTATACTGATGATACTATCCTAGCATTTTAAAAATTTCTCTATTCATATGCAAACATCTTTAAACTGAAATTGATTAAATTTTAAATTTGCGCGGTTAAAATATGTCCTACTAAAACAACTCCTTAAACTTCACAAATCAATAATCCAAATGTTTTTCATTCGGTAACTTTTCAATCCTTACCGTCCAATTGGTAGTTCTGCATAAATGTGAAACATCGCACTGATGGAAACATTTTCAAAATGTTGAATATGAAAAGAAAAGGAATAAAAATATATTATTAATTGTAATACCAATTTTTACCGGAACAAATACATCGTGTGGACGAGATGCAGCTCATAAGTAAGTATTTTGCATTTATTATTAGACAATTTAATATAAGAATTTAATTAATGTATTTTTGCGTTTCAGAATATGAACAAGGTATGAAATCATCAATGCAACTGATAGTGTCTATGTAATTTATAAGAGAAAATCAAATATAAACGTTTTATTTTATTTACTGTACATACCACTTAAAAGTATTAATAGTTAATCTAATGCCAGATAAAGAGTAGTTGAGATCCTATGCTAAGAACTAAAGTGACTATTCTATGTGGGATAAAAGAATGGACCTACCTTTGAAAACAATAAAATATCCGACTTTCTGAGAGCACGTCAACTAATAGTCAACTGAGTTCGTGGGTAGGATGACTGACCACATATATTATTTGATTTGGTCAGAATTGTTGATTGGCAGGCCCTACATACAAACTTCTGTCTGTGTAACCTTTATACGTGTCCATATGCTATGAAAAAGTGGCAAGATGTTTTTCGTTAAATTATGTTAGAAAGTGTTATGACTTAGTGGTTACTTCTAATGTGAGGCCCATTTAAATCCAATTCTCAAAGCTATAGTTTGTTTAGCTTATGGACAAATCTAGCACTGATAATAGCTATTATTTTGCTAAATAATTAATGTCACTTGTAGTATACTGGAACCTCGACATACGTGATTGAATCATTCCATGTGAGACCTCGTAACTTATAATTTGCTCGCATTACAATTAAATTATTATTCCAATGATAGCAAATTCTTTTCACTTACCTTCTTTGATACACAAAAAAGGTAGTTTAAACTGCGAAAACGAGCATTACACACAATGCTCGCGAATTCTACCGTACAATAATTGTAGCTATAAAGAGTTGTACCAGCAAGTGTAAGCGTTACAAGTTTACGATATTAAGTCTCATACAAATATACAAACTAATTAAAATAATAATCAAAATACATTTAGTTATTTGAGCGAATATAAATTAAAACGTATAAAGATAAAATCATGATAAGGTGATTGTTTAGTCGTTCAGTATTTTTTCCTGGAAGGTTACTGATTAATAATGCAGCGACATTAGTGTCCGACGCGGAAACTCTTCAAATTACAGCTCGTTTTGCAGAATTCATCTCGGTTTTAAAAGGGAATCTTAGCCAAAAACGTAGCTCGTATATCAAAAACTTCGTATATTTATTTGTTTCAAACGTTTAGGTAATTCAATTATTACGTTATTGTAACATAATGTGGATGCCTTTATACCACTTCCATATGTCTTTCCGTCTTTTCAAAGCTTTCGGTATCAGTCTCAATGGTAATCGCAAGACGAGTTTGGACTATAGGGAGAATGTTATCGTACAGCAATAATCTCTGATCAAAAGCAGTTATAGTCTAAGATAATAAAAAGAACCATAAATCACCTCATCGTCAAACAACAATAAATAAGAAAATACAGAAAATTAGTCAAATAAATATTGAGTTAATGATAAGGTGAAATGAAATCGATTATACTTTTATAAACTAAATGAAACAATGACAAGTTAATAAATGTTTACTACTAAACAATTTATTGATGATAAAATAATACTGTATTGTCTCATAATTCGTTTTATATTACTACTGTCTATGAGAGAGATGATTCTTAACATGCTTATTTAAAAATATTTAATATTAACAAGATTTTTTTGTGTTATACATTCCCAGAAACATACAATATAGATAAATCATAATCATCATGATGTAGAATAAAATTTAATCATTTTAAAACCGGCAAACAATGTAATACAGCTTGCTTTGTACTGTTTAAAATTACCTTCAATTTAAAAATTGGTGCAAACAAAACGAATCAAAATAAATGAGTATTCTTCAATTTTTAATTTGTATATAGAAAATTCATATCATATGATTAATAATGTATTCGTTCGATAAACTACGAAAAAAATGTGGAGATTGTAGTTAACAAAGATTACAGAACAAGATGTTGTTATAAGGTAAATAAATGCGTGTTGTAGTGAAATAAAATAATTTACCTGCTACAGTATGTGACGCATTTTTGCTGTATCATGATTCACTCGGTGATTGTTAAATGTTCGATGATGTATGTTGCTCAAGTTCTTCAACTGCTACGTTCCTTGGATATAAATCTTCTACTCCCCCACATTAGTTCCAGCATCGCTAAATTGAAATAGGCTTCGACTTTTCGCATGGAGCAGCGAACGCATACTTAATCTACACATCATTCTAAAATAACAGAAATAATATTAAACCGAACAATACACAATGTACTCAAATAAGTCTAATAAAATACATACTATATAAATATTGATAAATAGTTAAATGAAATAAATAAAATGTGTATTAAGTATTATAAACTGTTATATTTACCTCGTCTATATGCTGTATCTGCTACTCTCGATTTGTGACTACGATGTAGATTCATTTCAAATTGATGCAGACGATTCAATCCAGAGCCAATTGATGACAAAAATGATGATATAAATCATTGCTTGAGTATACGGTGCTCTAGGAGGAACGTTTTCTTATTCATGACAGCTTGGCGTACTTGCATCATCGTTTACCTATGCGATCATTGTCATCGCATATCTGATTGTGGATGGTGTACTCGACGATAACACCTGTTGAAATGTCGCTCAAGAAATCACCTCCTAATAAACTATCAGTTTAATCTAAAAAATACATTTTCTTATTCTCCATTACAATAATAATTCAATGCTATTATTTACTTTAATTCCTTCTATACAAGTGAAGTACCAATCAGTCTAACACGATTCAATCCTTTCAGTTTTTTTAACGCGGCAGCAATTCCGTCGATTGCAACGGGACGCGAATCCATTCAGCAGGCAGTTGCAAATAACGCTGTCATCCTTTGCAAAACTATAACGTCGTTAATTTTGGAAAGTCCTGAATCATATCCATGTCATATCCTTAAGCAATCAGCACACGTTTGTCGAATTCGGCTCGATGGTTGTTGCACACTCGCAATACAATCTATTTTTAATTGATTTGGATTACTTAAAGCATAGTTGATTGAATACACTTACATTCTGTTTGTTAAGACCATGTCTTTTTCTTGAATTTCCATGATTAGGGTTAATTAACCATCCACTAAGTGGATTCGGTGGATTCTTTTTACACCGATGTAAATATGTACGATATGTACCGTTATAAACGTTATAAATGTTATTTACACAATTTTCCAAGTAGTTTGTGTCTACGCTACTAATTGCTTTAGCTATCATCAAACAGGTGGCGCTATTGCGCAATTCACTGCAATTCACAATAATTCAAATTAAAATTGGTCAAATTTTAAATGCTTATAACTTTTTTATTATTTGAAATACGCATGTGAGAGTAGTCGGAATACCTTTAGAACACCAAAATACAGCTAGGAACTGAGTTTAAGCGAAATCTATTTTTCGTCAAAAATCGCAAAAATCGTAAGGGTACCCTTGCCGTTTTTTTGGCCAAAAAATTTTTTTTTTGATTCTTTCACTTTTTTGCATGTCATCTTGTAGGGGGGCCTAATGTCTATTGCTGAGCCAATTTTGAGCCCTCTATTCCATTTCTAAGTGGGCCTACAGGCCGCTTAAATACTTATAAATGACGGTTATTTTTCGAAGAAAATCAACTTTCTTTTTTTGCAAATTTTAGTATGACATCGCGTAGGAGATATGAAATTATATCACCACTATGAGTTTGAGACCAATTGTTGAATTCTAGGTAAAGTTACGGCAGTAAATACCGGCTGCTCAACCAACATTTACACAAATTAATGCTTATAACTTTTGTATTACTTAAAATACGCCAACGGGAGTGCTGATATGTGATTCAATTTAGTTGTTGGTCTATTACTTTAAAGAGTTGTATTATTTTATTGCGTTCATATAACTTTTATTTCATAAAATATCTATAAAATATTTCTAAAATTTGAATTTCTTGGTATAGGCAACTTAATGTACAATTTTAAGTGTACAAATAAATTAGTTTATGTCTACGCTAAACTTTAGTTTGGCTACCATCACAAAGGTGGCGCCACCATAATGCCAACCTAAATCATAAAAACAAAAATTACTAAATAATAAACAAAAAACCTTCTGTTTGGTGTTAGTACTTTACCCGCCTAAAATATACAATTCAAATTTTAAATATTATAATTAATTACAAACATGTACATTATTCAACATGAATTACTTATAAACTACATTATGAATAACAAAGATCGATAGGAATAATAAGGAATTATACATCAAACCAGGTGAGAATAAACGAAACCATCCAAATAATTACAAATATGGCTTCATTATTTTATTAATAATAATATTAATAACAACACATGTAGTTTTTAACATAGATATTTTATGTGTGAACAAATAATGCCTTAATAAGTTTTGAAATTCAATTACGCTAAAATTTCACTTATTTACACATTTCACAACAAATTTTGCATGATCTTTTTTTTATTTAAAATACAGTAAAAAACATTGTTATGCATTCATATTCACAATGATTCGATTAGTAAAACCAAATAAAACGAATTTGTTTTAATGAATGAATAACTTGTCCCAATCATACATCAGTTAATGTTGAACACCTTGTGAATGTTAAGATCTTTTTTTTGTTTTACATTAAATTGCACACTTTTCTCATCGCAGAGTTTACAAATAACACTATTCTTTATTATCTATAAGGTATAATTAGGTGGTACATAATCACAGATCTAAAATAATCGATAATACAAAGAAATTTCAGCCCTGCTGGTGGTAAATAAATTTTTTGTTTCTCTCTCTAAAAAAAAGATACATCGATGGCGATATTAAAGTAAAAAGAACAGAAAAAAGGAATCTTCTTTTGTACAATAATTGTAAAAATGAAACAATTTATATATATAAAAACATGAGTTTTTTTTAAATAAAAACATGACCTATTTACAATTACAATTTACACATTTTCATTTATCTATTAGTTTTATCTACATATAATAAAAAAGGAAACAAACAATAAAAAAAGGAAACGATTTTTAGGATTTTCCTTAATTATTTACAGTAGATCACAATGTTACGTACAAATTTCTTTCATTTAAAAAGGTTTCCTCCACTTTCACCGGCTTTCGCATTTAAGCTAACAGTAAATAGGTGGATGTATTGTAAAGGGTGAACATATCTGGAGATTGAATTGTGAAAATTCATGATTCCTACATCATTTTACCATTATTACAACTAGAGGGTTGTTGGAAAATGATAGAAAAACCAAAGAGAAAAACAGATTTCTTTTTTTTTGCTTCCACGTCTGTATGTACAGTTTTAGTAATTGAAATATTCGAGCCATCTATTGGATTTCAGTCAGACTATATAGAGGTTCAAACAACCCTTAGATTTTAGATAGGAGTAGGCAATACAGTGAAATCCTGCAACGCACATTTTACAGTCTCATACAGCGGTCTATTCTCTTCGCTACAGTATCCTTCAGGCGTGCAGAGCGTTTGCAACTTGGTGAGATAGGAATCAAAATTTTCCTGACCGATCTTTTCAGGCGCTGCTGTGCCTCCAGGAAGCCTCACATGTTCCAGCAGCGTTATAACATTATTTCTCAAGCTTTCATAATATTCGTTGAGATTATTGTTGCGTTGTGAGATGACTTGAGTTTCCTGGTGAAGAATAGTTTATTGTAAGCCGATTGCTTTCTTATGCTGGTGAATATGAAACTATATGTTAGGTGCAATTGCCGTCATTTGAATTTTAAGAAATTAAGTAATTATGTAACAAAAGAAACATACTTGACTTTGCTTTGCTGGCACCCAAATAATTCGGCTAACATGTAATATCATAATCATATTGGTACGATTTAATTTAAAAAAAAAACAAAATTAATAATAAAAATAAAGAAGTGCCTGCCTGCATTCTGTATCATTATTTTTTTCCTAGCACACACATGGTATGTACTCACCTTGTCACCTTGACTTAAATGATTTTCCATTGCATTAATATCTGATTTTAATCTAAGCATTTGAGATTCCACACGTGCATTCTCTCTTTGCAGTTCTGATATTTCAGCTTCTAAAGTCATCAAATCCTCATTTCCATTAGTCGAATTTTCAATACCTGAAACAAAAGAGACCGCAAATTAATTCAAGTGTACAATCAATACACAATCTTCCACAAATGAGAAGATATTTTGGAGTATTTACTTTTTGTTTTTAATTAATTGACACATTCCCCATTTTTCGTTGTTATGATAACCAAAATTTTATAAAAATATCTTCTATATCATTCGTTTTTATAAAATATATCATTTTCCATATTATCACAGATTTTTGTTTTTATGTTTTGAATAATTTTTATATTAATAATTAATAATATATTATATCTGAAATATAAATTGTATTTACATTTCCTTCAACATTCCCAATAATAATAATAATAAATAAATAAATAATAAACAGACATTGATCAGACATTTCAAGCATTACACACACAACAACATAACATTAATATATATACGAAGATAAATTAGATAAATACCTGTGTATCCTTTCGAATAGAATGGCATTTCCTCTGAATACTTGCTCTTCTTAACAGTCTGTCCAGCAACTGGACATCCACTCAATGAGCGATGTGTTAGAAACGATCCGTTAATATGACCAGTACCATCACAGCCTGGAGTTGGACAATTGACACCTTCGAATTTCATTGCTGTTGCAGCAGCTACAGCAGCTTTGTGTTGTTCAACCGTTCCACCGCTTTCCAAGACTCGCATCTTATTTCTATTTGCAATTGGACATCCCGAAGCACTAACATAGAACATAGATTAGATTAGTTAGTTTATTAGGTTAGCTCAATTAACAATTATATAAATAGATATGTAAATATATGGATATGTACAAGCAAGCATAACTTATAAATATATAACATAATTGGTATAAAAAGGAAATAAATAAAAAAACAGCAGTACACAAAGCCGCATAGCTTGTTGATTAATATAGATTACAACCACTCAAAACGAAATTACCTTCGATGCGACAAAAATTTGCCAGTTGCGTGTCCTGAACCATCACAGCCCGGTATCGGGCATCTAGATAGCGTGAAAAAATTTAAGCTAAATGTTAGAACAAACCAACGCCACGCTTCATCATCATCATCAACAACATTCAAGGGGGGCAAATTGAACACATTGTTTTCTTTTTTGTTATAGAATCGTAAATGAATTATAATGTTACCTTAATGGTTCCGAATCCTGTCCATCTCGTGGTTTGCTCTTTGGTTTATTAGCACGAGGACATCCCGAAAGACTTCGATGTGATGAATAATTCCCTGTAACATGTCCGGAACCGTCACATCCCGGCGTAGGACATTTCAATTCCTGTGAATGAGCTTGAATTTGTGATCGGTCTGCCCTTGGGCAACCAGACAAGCTGGAAATTACAATTCAATATTTGTAAACAAATGTTTGTATTCAATTAAGCAATTCATTAAGAAACACTTACTGATAAAGTTAGGTTAATTACACGAATATTAATTGCGAGGACTCGTTATTTAGCTACCTTTCTTTTTATACAAATATGCCAATTTGATAACAATCGCATGTTAGTTATACAGCAACAACAATGAATCAATCAATCAATATTTAGTTGTACTTGCAGTGATATAAAAAATAACATTGCTTGCAGTTGCATTTGATAATAGTTTGATTAAACATTCAATTATTATTCCAACTCGTTGACACAGTGCAATAACCTGCTAACTTGATAATGAATTAGTGTGTTTGTTATTAACGTCATTCGCATTATTATTACAATGAAAAACACGAAGTACAAATGTTTTATTTGGTGTTTGTGTGAGAATGCTTGCCTTCTGTGTGTCGCATAGATGCCAAGAATATGGCCTGAACCGTCACAGCTAACTGTCGGACATTGAAGTAACTCCTTACCGTCCCTGACCTTTGAACAATTCCGTAACTCGCTAGAGGAAGACCGGCGCGGTTCGCTATTATACATCATTAAAAATTAGTCAATGTGTTAATTGCATTTTATTGATTGTAATAAAAAGATTCTATATATTGCAATTAATAATCATTTACCTGTCGTCATCGCAGTCGACCGTCGTCGATGATGAATCCGAATAATAGAGGAAGTCTAACGACATGTTTAAGTCGTACAAATTAAATATGGTATAAACTAACAATAACAATGCGAGCACGTTGAACAACAACACGCCGGAAACATGACGAACGAACGAGCGATTGCGTCGTATTATTTACACATTTTCTAGCCAGCTAAACTAGCATCATCACTTGCACTTGTATTTGTATTCACTACTTAATATATGTAATAATAATGCTCAAGGTTGCGATAACAAAACGATGAACAAGCAGGCACAGACTTTGTTTTGAAAATAGAAATAAAATACGTTATAAAAATGTTTTTTATTTTGTTCTTTCAAATGTGCATGTGTGCACAGTTAGCGGCGCGTCAGTTAAATGAGACCGAGCGAGAGAGAGATTTTATAACGAACATTTTTCGTTTTTGTTGTGGTGCTGGTTGTGCTAAACAGTGAATTCCCCCACGACCTCGACAATTCATTCCGTTCGTGTAGTTTTAAAAATAGTATTCGGGTGGGATCGTCGATGCGAAAATGAAAAAGGTGCGTTTACCTGCTATCTTTTGATGGCGGTTTGTCGTGCTGGGATAATGAATGTTGTGGTGGTGGCATTGAGTAACATGGTCCAGGCGAATAACCACCAGGAGGTGCAGGATAACCGCTGGTGACAGCGCCCGGATATCCTCCCGCACACGAATAACCCGCCGTGTATGGAGTGTATGGGTTGGAAGGATAATCTGCGCCTACGGTTGTCATCCCATAGCCCGGATGAGGACTCATAGGGCCATAGCCTAGGCACATTAAAATGTTGACATACATTGTTAATTTATTATTAAAATGCGCAAAATGCGTTGGTCTTACCTGACGAATCACGATACGCGTCCATATAGTGCGATCCACCACTGTCGGGCGTTGATTCCCTACTGTAGCCGGATCCAGGAGCAAGGACTGGTCCAGCAAATGTGGCGACGGGCCTGACGCCGCTAAAATTAACGGGTTCGTTAGCGGTTGAGAAATCGACGGGTTCCGTTTGTTCATCGCGAGGCCCTATGAAACCAGGTGGTACTGGTACCCCTTCGCCGTACTGGGGACTCGTATCACTGCTGGAGAAAAAATTCAACTTTTTACCGGACATTAATTTTGCTTATTGTTTTTGTTTTTATTCACTAAAATAAAATTTCCATATTTCTTCTATATTGTATTATTGTATTTATTATTTATTCTAAATTGAATTAATTAAAATCAAATTCTCATGGCGATAAGAGAGTAATAATAATAAATAATAATAAGAAGAGGAAAATGCAAAAATAACGGAATATAAAAAACATATTGTCCGGTAAAACTTAAATGGAAAGTCCCTCTTTAACTGTAGTATACATTATTACTATGAATAATAAATATTAACCGACCTGTGGGATAGCCTGCTAACACTGAGGTCCAAGGTCTGCCCCTGTGGACTAGGGACTTGCGGACTGGCAGACAGGTGTGGGCTCGCAGCGGCCTGCGGACTACCCCCAACACGTTGACCACCATAATGAGGCGAACTGTATGCCACCTGAAATATAATCACCGCGCAACGCATATATCAAACTTCATTAAAAGTGTAAAAGGTAAGCAAAACTTTATGCTAAAAAGCATATAACACATAATAAAGTTAAATGTGCGTAATCTCATTAACTTTTCATCAAAAATGAAACCATGAAACGAAAAACGAAAAACGAAAAACTTGAATGTTATTAAATATGCAACTGACCTGTGGACTGGTCGTAGTCACACTCGATGTGGATAGATCAATAACGGAGCCCCCTGGAGACGTATGAGGGCCGGCACCTTTCATCTGTGCCTGTGCCGTTGTCACACATTTTACCGATAGGTTTATCGCTGAAAAACCGACCGGCACGTGTCCGCTCGTCGCGTCGTATTGATACATTGGCCTATTTTGGCGGAGGAGCGGCGGAAACAAAAATAAGAGAAAAACGGGCAAAATTATTCGCTGCACTACGATGCGAAACAATGTCAACACCAAAAAACTCACCTAGGGTACAAAGGTCCGGAAGATTCAACATCCCCCTCGCTTTTCATCATCGCGGTACCGGCTGCGGCAGCGTTCGCCGCCACATTCATTTGTTCCTGCTGATACCTTTCCTGTTGCTCTTCCAACGTCCCATACCCGTACATTCCCTGTTGAGGCACTCGTGGAGCCATCAGCGATTGCTGAATGTTGCCGCACTGATTCGACGAATCGTAGCGTTCGAATGCGGTCGAAGTGCCCGGATCGTACGGCCGATGGCTCGCCGAATTCACCATCGACGAGTCGTAGTTGCGCGCCGCCAGCTCGTTCGAATAGGTGACGATCGGACGGGCGATGCCATTGCTGATCGAATCGCTCATATCGGTGTACGAGCGCATCGCATGTTCCGATCGATAGATTTCATCCGATTGGTAGGGCGATCGATGTCGCGTATCATCCACGTAGGCGCCGGGCTGCGGCGGTTGGCCGAGATGCTGCGGCAGCACCGACGCATGATGCAGCGAATGGTGTGCGGCTTGACGGGAGCTCATCGTATCGACGCTCGACAGCGACGAGGAGTTCGAGTCCTGGTTGATGTAGTCGCCGTAGTTTTGGCGCACGTGCGATGGCGGCGAACGGCACGGATTGCTTTCCGTTTTCGGAACGAGGAGCTGCTGCTCGTTGCCTCGCGACCCGACGACGCTACAGCTCGACGTGTTTACTTCGGTTTTCGGTACGACTTTCATACCGGGCTCCGTCTTCATATTCATCTTGTTGTAGTAATCGTAATCCTTACCGCTCTCAGCCGCATCCGGCTGATTAGCATTCGAAACCGAACCGTAGCCTAATAAATAATTCGGTTTAACATCTTCAGCGGTTGATTTACTATCGTAGCTGGTGTTAAACTCCCCTTGACACGAAACCACTACAACAATTACATTACGTTTAACATTAGTATTGCATATTAAGAAAACGATTTAAATTTTAAATGAATTTTCAGAGAGGATATGATGCGGAAAAAGCACAGCGTTTTGGTGTGTCGTGTATAATATCATTCAATTCAATATATTTTTTTGATATATAGTTTTGGTTTTGTACAACAACATCCAGCCAACTTACCATAGGCGTTGGGCGATTTGATGCGTTGCAAACCGGCTTGGTATTTTTGCTCTCGCGCCGCCTGCTTATTGGCAGCGGCGATCGGACATCCCGATAAACTTCTATGCGAATTGCGATTTGAACTAACGTGCCCTCTCCCGTTACATCCCGGTGTAGGACATTTCAGTATCGTTTCATGCATCGCCAAAACTGTGTGCACATAGAATCAATATTTTCAATTGAGTATAATTCGCTTTTCCATTCAATTTATCAATTATTATTTGATGTGTGTAACAATATACGTAATAATTAAGAATTAAAAACAAAACGAAAAAACAAACTTAGCGGGTAGAGAGAATCCAAAAATAATAAAAAAACAACAGTCAATTAAGAAAAAGAGTAAATTAATAGTATTAAAGAGAATTTAAGAGAGTTTTATTTAAATATTTTTTTCGGTTAAGTTAAGTTACACACATACATAAAACACGCAGACAGTAATTAAATCAAAATTATGTTTCGCTTCACGCATTTTCATTATACTCAATATGGCAAAATGTTGATTCTGGTGCGTAATAATAATGGAAGTAATGAGCAAAAAATGTTGGATATATATATAACAATAAGCATTTGAAAACTACTAGAGAAAATTAAAAAATTAAAACTAAAAAAGAGCTCTCTACCCCGCCAAAAAATCTGCAAATAAATAATAAAATAAAAAGAAATGTGGTGGTGATGATATTGATGAGATATGAGAGTTTTTGGGTTCTGTTGTAAAAAAGCCAAGCAAGCAATTTGCGGCACAATAAATATATGTGTGTGATGGTGAATATGTGTGTTTATGTGTATAGTAATGTTTTTTAAAAATGTAAAATACGCTAAATGATGGCGGTGGGTTTTGTCTTTGTTTCAATCAACCAACAAACAAAATAAAAATTCAAAAAAAAAATTAATAAATAAAAGATTTATAAATACTAACATCACATTGTGTCACTTAGATAATGATTGTGACTTACTTTCAGGTGTTACTTTATCCTTTCGTGGACATCCAGAAAGACTAATATAATATAAAATTTAAAACGTTAATTCATTGATGATAATTCAAATTAATTAATTATATTAGATACAGATTAAAACTATAATCAGCTCTTAATATAAGAAAGAAAATGAGATAAAATACGTAATGATTTGAGGATAATTACCTTCGATGATGTGAGTATAAACCAGTGACATGTCCTTGGCCGGTGCAACCAGGTGTTGGGCATTTACTTCCCTCTGTAATTAGATGTAAATTTTAAGCCATTAACAAGAAAGTCTTTAACACAGTACGAAGAAGAAGAAGAGAGAGAGTTTGTGTTGTTGGTAGTAGTAGAAGGTAGTAATCGATAGAAGTGGGTGAAGAAAAAAGTTTTTCGGGCTGGAGAGATGAAGCAGATTTAGAAGTGTTTCTTGAAATACAACAAAAAGTTTTTAAGGACTTAATTAGTCGTTAAATAAATGATTGAATCGCGTTTGTTTGAGAGAGGCTTGGGAAAGATGATGATAATGACGAGGAGGAATGGAAAGTGAAGCGCGCCAGGTGAACGAATGAATCTAAGAAGAGTACTAAACTAGACGCATAGGTACACCGTAGTAGTAGTAGTTGAAGGTGGAGAAACGTTGTTTGGAACATTAAATATTGCAGTAGCAATTGAAATATTATATTCTGATGATGATAATAATTTGTAAGTAATATTGAAATATGAAAGATGTTGTTAGAAGAGTTTTAGTTCTTGTAATAAAACCCCGCCCAACGGGTCGATTAACCTATCCGCGTCGAACGGGTGGAGACTCGTGAGAAAAATCTTTTTGGAAAAAAGGAAAACCGCAGCTCGTGAATGGAGAGTAGCGCGCGGGTGCGCTGATAGTCGGTCACCGCACCTGCGGACTAGACCTTCTGGAAGTAGTCCTCCCACACATATATATATATCACATCCATCCCCACTTACACCTACTTTTTTTCCGATAAAATTTTTCCCAATATGAGAGAGGTCATCGCTTGCCTCGGAAAAAATACGTATATATACATTATATACTCGTTCGTATATATGTAATACGTTTATATATATGGCAATATATAACGAAATTTGATAGCCCGGTTCTTTTTTGCGTTCGTTCGCATCTCGCTCCATCGCATCGATATATACATGTACGTATAATGCATGGAGAATGTAATCGCGGGGATGTGGAGGATGTGGAGGCAGAGCGAGGAGGCGACCTTTGCGAGGCGAGTCACGTCTACCGTGGGCTGACATGTCAGGCTTATAACTTGTATCAAGTAAACCCATAATACCTGGGTGACATCTACGTGCCATCAAATTAGAGCAAAGTCACGTAAACAGCAGCCTCTCCTAATGCATGGGACCAATAAAAAGCGACTTGTTCGAAACGAAACTTACCTCCACGGTTAATGCTTCCAGGTGATAACGAGCCTGGCAGAACTTTGACTTCGACGTTCGAGCTGGAAGAGACCGCACTCACGGTCGGTGCATCCCTGGCCGCCTCCTGTAACGCGCTCGCAGCGCGTGAAGCGACACCAGCGGGCTGTAATATCGTATACTGTTTGCTGACACCTTCGGGAGATTTAATATTCGGCGGCGTTGATGCGGTGCTCGCTTCACTGTCTTGAGGTTTGATTTGTAGCAGTTTCGATTTATCCTCAGTGGATGAGGCGGCGGCGGTTGTAATTGGCGTTGGATATCCGACAAACGTCGCCTCAGCTGGATAAGGACCGAGACTTGATTTAGATGTGGTTTGTGGCGGCCGGAACGCTGACGTGCTGGAGAACGGCGATGAGCTGGGAATGGTGCGTGGGAACGGATGATAAATGCCCGACGATTGCTCAAATCTCTTATCATCATCCTTCTTCTTATCATCATCTAGCCCCTCATTCTTCTCCGACGTCGTTTCGGACATGTCGATTTCCAATTCGTTCGATGAGTCGTCGTCGACCAGCTCGTTAAAGTCGGGCGGCTCGTAGTGTTCCTTTGCTTTCGTTTTCGCCTTGGTCGAATCCGAATCACCGCCGCCGCCGTCGTCGTGGCACTCCTGTTTAATCTTAATCTTATTTTTAAACGCCGATGAATCATCGTCATGCGGATCGCGTAACGTTATCACATCTTTTAACGAGCACGCATTATCACTGCTGCTTGTCGTCGACGAAGTGGGCGACAATTTAACGTTCGCCTTCTTCTCGTCGAAGAGATTCTCGAATGCGGGATTCTCCTCCTGTTTGTTGCTGTACGCCGCTCGATTACCGGGCCAGCTGCCCGATAGACTTTTTAGCGCCGCTTCGGTTTCGCGTATCAATGTCTCATCGGCAGCGCTCTCATCGGGACTCGATGAGAGTTTTTGTACTTTTTTGGCCGGCGTTGCCGTAGCGGCAATCGGTAGGACGCGCTTTTTCTGCGGCAGAATGATCTGCTTGTGCACGTCGATCGTGCTCGCAGCCGTATCCGATTTCGGATCGTCGCACTTTTTTCGCCGCTTCTCATCGTAGCCCGTTTTTTGTGACATATTTGTATTCTCCTCCAATTTGCGTTTCTTAATTTGTGGAAAGCCAAAAGTCCGATTCGATCTAGAAAATCAGAGACAAGTTGGAACATATGTAGTAATGATCTTATTTTGGGGGTTTTGGTTGAGAGTGTGTGTATGTGTGTGTGAGTGTGTGTGTGGGAGAAAGAGAGACGGATAATCTTCTAATTAACGATTATCATTAGAATGGCCGCAAACTATCTAGCTTTAAACTTGAGACTATAACCATCTATTCCTGCGAGTGAATTCGCAAATCCCCACGATTCCTGTACGCTACAGATAGCTAAAGTATCCACTCGCAGGATAACGCGCTCTAATCCTGGTGCGCTTTAAGTTTTAGAACATCACATTTCTTTGGAGTTGCCGGCTGCTGCCATCGGAAAGGTCGAAACGTCTAAATCTACCAGGCGGATTAAATCATTTAAACAACTGTGTATTTGGTATATATATATATCGCTATGTGAGTATTACGATCGAAAATTGTGTCGAGGGTGAACTGCGATCTTTTCATTCACCCTTACAATAAATCGTGAGCGGGCGCTGAGAGAAAAATTTAACGACTAGTGCGGAAAGAAACCTTGCGATAAATCAAAGCGCGCAATTGAGTGAGTAAAGGCTTGCTGCTTACCTTGCTTGCAGGGCAGTTTCTAACATTTTATCAACAATAGCATTTAGACACACTTAACAAGTTTTTGCTTCAAGTTCATAATATTATTTAGTTAACAAAAAATTTTTTAAAACGCAAACGTAATAAGTAGATAATAAAAATACGCGCAAATAAACAATTAATTATTTGTAGAAAACTTAACAGGTATTTTGATACAACTTATTAATAACTTGGATTTGATTTGTTATAGTACGTAGTTTTTCTTGTTTGGTGCAAGTGCCGGGGTAGCGACGCTTGCATTCGACGAAACGATTGTTGCGCGGCTGTTGAGGGCCGTAGCAGGACTGAGGCGTGCGTGAGGTTCGCGCGCCGAATTGCAACTGCAGCGCCCGTGTGGCGGTAGGACTACACAACACTCGACGCAAGCACGAAACGCCGTCGCCACCGCCGCTGTACGGCGGATGCAAGCGCGCGCGCAAACCGGTCGACGTCGAATGCAACCCTTAGAGCCACCCCTCACGATAGGGACTGCCGATGCTCGTAAGACGGAGCGGAGCGAAGCGGCTGCTTTATGTTTCAGCGCTCTACTCTAACCCCATGTAGATGTGTGTGCATCGATATGGATTTTAAAATTGAGGAAATTGGATAGGTATGCTGATGATCATGATGATGATGAGGACGATTGCGAAACGATTCCATTTAAATTTCGATGTATAGTAGTAGTACGTAAAGTAGTAGGTATGTAGATTTGTAATAAGTTTGCCGAAGTGAAAAAGAATTGTTGATACTTTTGGTCGACCTACCCCATCAACTTCCTTAACTAGTTCATGCAAGTTGGAAAGAGAAAGTACAAAGAACGTAAGTGTAATTTGTGTTGGGTAAAGTTTCGGACCAACTTAGCACCAGTTTGAAATTATAAAGTGAACTTTTTATGGGCTGACATAAATTTCATGAAATCGATATTGTTTACATTTTCACTTGGGCTGTCTTTTCGGTGGTGCAAAAATCTGTATTAATTTAATGAAATGAATATATAGTAGAATATGCGACGGCGGTGGTGGTGGTGGCCCCCCACATCACATAACAAAAAACTGAAAAACAGCGCACGAATTTAATTCGGTTAAAATAATACGTACATGGGAATGCAAGCAAAGAAAAGTGTTAAAATAAAAACCCAGATTAAATACAATTTCTGTTGCAGGGTGCGGGTAAAAAAAGCTAAATATAAAATGACATTTTAAATGGTTCTTAATTAGCAAACTAAACCCAACCCTCTTTAAAAAAGATTAAACCGTGTGTTTGTGAAGTGCCGTAATGCTGAATGACTGACGTGAGTCCGTTGCGAATTTCACTTTACCCTCACCTCAAACAAACTCTCCAAATGAAAAAAAAGAGCGGTGAGCGGCAGTAGCAGCATAGTATAGCGCCGCAGTATTTCCGCAACGTTTTTATGATTAGAAAATCTACTTAAAATCCACGAGGAATAAACTATCAATATTATTTTTTCGCCGCGCGCGAATATAAATGGGCAATTCGGTAAAAAGGCAATTAGTGAAGCTTTCAATTTGCTTGATCTACATAATTAATGCTCTCATTCACTCGGCCACTCGTTACCACCACCAGCAACGCAAAACTTGTTGGTTTTTTAGTTTTCTCGATGCGACTGCAGCAGCATCGCAACGAACTGACATTATGTTTTTTTTTTGTTTTAATGGGGGGAAAAAATTATCGCAACTTTTGCTTGTCAGCCGTGAAATGTGTTTAAAAAGTGTTCAGTTTTTATTTCCTACTACATGAGTGAGATGGGGTGAGTGGGACGCATTCAAGGGCGCACCATAATACATATGAACAAATTGTCTGGTCGAGTGAGTCGAGAAAAACATCGCATTTTTCATTCATCGCCGCTGAAAACATTACAGCGCAGCGCATAGAAAGGGTTGCAGCAGCAAAATAATATATTTGTTTTTTCCATCACACCACCAGCTAACTATCATCGACGTCTCATCGACAACTTTAATGATTTTTCTGCGCCATCAATTCGCATTCGAAGCGCAAAACAATTAGATCGGGCGAGTAAAAAGTAGGAAAAAGAGAGGTGGCGTTTTTTAATCGAATTGTAATGTGTTGTTGGAAGACGTTCAAAAAAACGTTGTTACAGTATGCGACCGATGTGATTTATCTTCCATACGTGTTATGCTACGTGATATATGAACCGGGGTCTATAGATTTAAGAAATCCTGAACCGATTTATATAAAGGAACCGTAAATATACCTAGATTTATACACCTAGCAGCACACTCACACTGCACACAATCTGATTTCGCACGATTTTTCCTACTTCTTTTTTGCGGGACCGGGCAAGGACGCCGACGACGACGACGCTGGCACTTTTCTAATTACGAAAATGCCATTCGCTCTCCATATCGATTGATTTATGTAGTTGGCGATATATGGCGAAAACGACGACGGAGTGCGATGAGGAAAATAAAAATCTCGATGGAAGAAGGATGTTTGTTGTAGAATTTATGAGGCTTGTCGTCCAAAAAGCAGCGCCGCTCACACACACACACACACATACGCAAAAAAAAAATTTGCGATCGCATTCTAGGTGAAATCTACAATAGTCTGCATAGATGTTACATTAGGCAGAAAGCTTTAAGGCGATACGGAGCAATAAAACTTTTGTTGTCAGGTCGTATAGGGAGATCGATTCATATCTGGGCTGCCATGCATGATTTAAGACCCGTATATTCCGATATGGAATGTTTTCCGAAAGTTTTCAGATGATCTATATTTGTTAGACGACCTGGAGGCTCTTCTAACGCAAATTACCGAAAGAGATAGCGCGCGCAAAAGCACAACCGAAAGCTTTTTCTTGTCTCGGATGAATGTGTGTGTGTGTGTGCATTATTACGTACTTACTTAGGTATATTGTATTCGCGTATTCGTATTTGTATGTATTTTCTAATCACTTGTGTATTTCAGATGCAAAACTTATTATTCATTGTTTCGAAACTCCACAGACAGACGGAAGCTGGTTGTTTTCTGCGCCTATGAGTGGGCGCAATAGATATTCTACGAGTGAGTATAATAGTATATCCACTATAACTATATATATGTAGTAGATAGTATAGTTGATAGATTTAGGTATAAGGTTAATTGTCGTGTTTTTTGTATGTTGGCTCATGATAAATGGCTGGCATATTTTATTAAAATGTGCGCGAATGTATAGTATAAAAAAATTGCTGGAAGTAGATTTGAGGTTGTCTATTATAATGTAATAAAAAAAGGGTATTTTGGCGGTTAGGATATGCGCTGCACGCAGGAAGTAGTTAAATAAATCTTTATAATAGTGAAGGAAGAGAGAAAAGGTATATAACAGCACGTCGTTTGCGTCTGTCTGTACTTTGGGGCGCTATAGACATTATTCTAAACCGCACGGTACAGCGCGATACGGTTTTTAGCTGTTAGCAGTCAGGTAGATTGTGAAGGCACGCTGCTGCTTACTAGTTATGCAATATAACGCGCGCTATCTGCTGCTGCTGCCTTTTCTACGTGACATATTGTCGGTATGCCATAAAAAGCGCGCACACCGAATGTATAAATACCCGAAACGTTCGCATTTTGTTGGCTGGTGGCGGTGGTGCGGTGGTGGTGGAAAGAAAACCGAGTTGAACTGATGACTAATTTGTCGAAAATCTCTCTCACTCGTTTCTCCGAAGGGTGATAAGAACTCGAGTAGAACGGTGCCATGTGCAGTTGTGCCGCCACCGCTACTGACACCGAAGCCATATTGGACACAGATTTATTGCCTCAAACACGACAAGTCCTACCTTTGCTACTACTATACCGAGTCTTACCAGCCAGCCAGTCAGCCAGCCAGTGCGCGCGTACACACAACGCAAAACTGCACTTTGTCAAATCGATAAATTTTCTCACAAGCAATTATTTCGATACTCGCATTTCTTTTCAAAATCGGTCATGTAATGTTATGTAACATATTATGTGTGTAAATTTATGCCATGTTTATAACTCACCTCTGCTCAGATTTTCTAATATTCGGTCGTTGATGTTCGTCCACCTGAAATCAAAGAGACCACATCAAGGCATACGAATAACTCGAATATTCAGCATTTTAAAACCGCAGTATCCAAAGTGAGAGCAACATAAAAGAGCAATAATCAGCTTCATCTAATGCAACGCGCGCAACGAGCGGCCGTTTTCGAAATACTTGCGCTTACTCGATCATTTTTGGCCTGTGTGTGTGTGAATGTGTGTGTGTTGGCCCTTTTCAAACGAACCATTTCACATTTGATAGATATGCCCGCACACATTCGCACTATTTGCCACTACATTTGTCATTGCAACACCGAGCTCATTCATTTCTCGCTTTGCGCGCACGTTACATTCATACTGTGCGCTACATTTACTGTCTTAGTGCAGCACACTAATGATGATGATAGTGATGATTATTAGAATTCAGTTAGGTTTTTTTTGTTGTTGCTGCGTGAAATGAGATGGGATGCGATGGGAGAAGAAAAAAGTCTGAGGACGACTAACAGGACAGCCAAGAATGCTAATCACTGTTGGTTGGCAACTCAGCTCCTCCAGAATAATTAATTAGCATTCTTTCCTATATTTTACGTGCTCCTTTTTGCAGACGCCCTTCCCTTGTATATCCGCATCCGCTCATTACATTAAAATTAGATTTAAAAATGTGGAAATTGTATCGTTGATTGCAATTCTGTGGAAGCATAACTTTAAAGTGGATTTTCAATTAACCATTCACTGTAATGTATTTAAAATACAAAATACGTCGTCGTCGTCGACGTCGTCGCAGCACACAGCAGAAAAAAATCCCTATCAAGCCGTGCAATCGCGAGCCTTGTTTTTCTGTATTTGTTGTTGCCATTGTTATTGTTGTGCGTGTTGGTTTTATTTACCATCAAAATTCCATGCGAAAGTCACTCAAGTGAATATTATCTTGTCCTCTCTCGCACATAACACGTTTTCGATGTAAAGCGGATTATTTATTCCGTACATCACACCTATTGTTTGGAGAAAAAGTCTTTGTGTCCCACAAAATATTTTTTTGTGTTTGTCTTTACATCTCTCCACTTTCATCATCAATACAGATACGATTCAATTTCACACAATTGCGGTGGGTGATGTATTCAGTCACATACAGTCGAAATACACATATAGAAAAAAAAACTATGCATTTTTGCGAAAAAAAACCTGTTTGACGATGAGGGTAGTTGTTCCGTCTGCCCTTCGAACGCTTTGCCGTAGTATATAGGGCGCAAAAAATGGAGGCAATTTTCAATATGAAAAATTAGCATTGGCAAACATGTCAATCAAAATAATAAACAAGAGTGAGAGGAAATGGGGAAAAGTGGGAAAGTTGCATATTTCAATATTTGCAGACATCGCAGGCGTACAAATCAATCTGTACCCGCGCGCAAATGAAACCAACCCAGCAGAGAAAAAAATTTCCTCTTCTCGTTTTTTTTTCTCTGCACGCCGCGACTAAATCGAAGCCCTTTATGCTGGCAGCGCGCATTATATATTTTTTTTATTTCACTTCTTGCACCCTCACTGATTTTATAACCTATTTAAATGCAGCGGTCGGGTCTTGTCTGTCATTTTAAAAGATCACGAATCTCAATGAAGACAAATATTGAATTGGGGCAGGAGGGAAGCAACAAGCTCCTGAGATTACAAATGATTAAAATACGATCCAGATGTGACAAAATTATTAATTTTTGATCATTAGCGTATTGAATCGTTTTTTCGCCGCTTGCTTGCTAGATGAGAGGAGGAAGAAAAAAATTGTATTTACTAGCGAAATTAATTACTTTTCGAGTTCTCTATTGCAATAATGACTGTGCATAAAGAACTCAACTTGGAGGGTGCTTAAACAAGCAGTTCCAGTCAATGCTACCATAAAAGTGACAATAAATTGTTATGGTAACGCCTTGTAACGGTAATTAATCATTTAATTTAAGTGAAAGTTGGCGAAGTTTACGGAAGGAGAGCGAAAAAGTGCGCTGCTAGTGGAAAAATGCCAACATGAAAAACGGATGATTTTTCAGAGAAGTGGGTATAGTATAAATGAGAGACTGCAATTTTTCGTCGTTCTTCACATTTTGTGCGAGTGTATAATAATGTTATAATGCATCTAGAGTAATATTTATACTAAAAACAATCCCCATTGTTGGTAACACAAGCTCAGCAAATGAAAATCGAATGATTTTTTAGGGGAAAAAAAAGAGAGCAGTAGGTATATAGTATTATAAATGAGAGAATGCAGTTTTTCGTCGCTCTTCAACTTCTTGCGAGTGTATAATAATGTTATAAAGCATCTAGCGCAATATTTATAATAAAACAATCTCCATTGTTAGTAACACAAGCTTAGCAAATGAAAATCGAATGATTTTTCAGAGAGAAAAAAAGAGAGCAGTAGGTATATAGTATTATGAATGAGAGAATGCAATTTTTCGTCGTTCTTCAACTTCTTGAGAGTGTATAATAATGTTATAAAGCATGTAGCGTAATATTTATACTAAAAACAATCTCCAGTGTTGGTAACACAAGCTCAGCAAATGTATCATGTTTATGTAACCGCAGAGTGTAGTAGTATATGTACGTCCAATGTAAGTCACAGTATAGCGAGGTCAGGCAGACTCCCATAGCACTAGGTCCCCAGCGGGTGAGTTGTCTTCATCAGCTTGTCTGCTACATTAGCGCTTCCACACACACACACATACACACACACAACAACACCCCTCATCTTGCACCCCCTCGTTGTTCTCGTTCCATCTCCATTTGCAAGAGACGCCCGGGACAAATCGAACATTCAACACAACACAAGCAACACAGCGAGAAACTAACTAACAAGCTAAATTACGTCCACGATTTCGCCGCCGCCGCCTCCTCTTCGTATATGAATTCTATTTGCGCCTTATTTCTTTTTTTCGTCTTTTTCTACTACTAACGGCGCCCACACACACACACACACACACACTAAAAGGAAAATGTATGCATGTGACAATTCGTCAACGTCGCCACATTTCCTTCCAGTTTTATCTGAGCGATCGTCATTCGTTTTAGCCTGTGTGTGTGAGGGTAAACTGCGATCCCGCACTGACATCCTTCTCTCATCTGTCTTAGCTCCAGATCACATTACCGTTGTGGATTTTTCGTACGAGCAGCCGAGCACACCTTTGGGATGGATTTTAGACGCAGATTAGATGTACATACACCTGCACCCCCTCATTTTGCAAGAATAAGCATTCACTTTCACAACCAATCTTCATCGGTTTTTTTCTCTCTCTTCCAAACAACAACAAGAACAACAACTACAAACAACAAAGAAATATTTTATACGCTCCTGCCACACTGCTTAACATGTTCGTTCGTGAAGATCCATTGATAATAAGTAATAGATAAGTGATCTGTTATGTGGGACTGGGGCCATACATCTTTCATCTGATAACGGAAAACACTCTGGGGTGTAGTTGGTCACTGGGATTTATAATATTTCGATGTGTGTGGTGCATGTGTGGCTGTTGTTGTTGTGGTGGGTGGGAGCGTGCGAATGCATATTTCCGATATAGTAAGACAAAAGAGAAAAGGAGACGAAGAAAAAACGCCAATTGGGAATTTCCGAAAAGCGCACACACATTTCTTTGAAAACGAAATGGCCAAAAAGCGCAAAGTTTTCATGACAAAACGTACGTGTGTAATTTAGAACGTGCATGTCTGGTGTTCGAGTCATTAAGATATGCCTTATCTTCTTTGTGTACGTACGTATACGTACGCGAGTTCCTTCCATTGTATACGTATATATTGGTCGTATCGTCATACACATACACACACACCCACACACATACATTATATACTGTAATCGCCGGTATAAATAATTTCTGAAACGGCGCGTGATTGATAATCAATATAAATGACATATTAATATGTGTTTTCCACACCTATAACGCTATTATTATAATACATTATATTCAAACGAATATGTATGTACTCGCGATGGATTCCAAATCCGTTTTCAATTGCCTTTCTATTCTCTTGCACACAAATTGATTTCGACATTATATAAATTATGCAATTTTCCTGTGTGTATATACACAAACACATACGCTTACCGCCACCCTACCTAATACATACTACCTATGCTACAACGAATTACGAATTTTCATAATAATCATTTAAATATCTGCGATCGTTATCAAAATCACAATTTTTAAATTCCCATTACCGAAAAAAATACAAATCGTTATACGTACACGATCTTTATCGCTTAAATGCTCTATTTAAATTCATGTAGGTAATAAGTTATTTAACACAAAACTTTTAGCCATTAGCTAATATAACGAATTTAACATGTTTTCAATGAAAATTTAATGATGATGATGCGAAAAAATATGTAGCGATGTTATTTTCGAATGATTATTTATATGATTTGAGATGATGAAATTTTGGCTGCTGTTGTTTGCTTCGTTTCTATATGCGCAACAACACAAATATCATTCTTGTTATGTTCGTTTAGTAACGGAAATTTTCGAAGAGCCATTAAAAGTTTTCACATCCCCAATGTATTTAACATAATAATTTTAACAAGCAAATCTTTCCATTTTCCTTCGTTGCTTGGAATATAAAAATAATTACGGACTCGCTCATGCCGATGCAGATTATTTCACATCACAGCCAACGTTTTCCTCTCTCCTTATACGCGATGACGACGACGAAGAAAAAATAAATACGTAAATGTACACGGACTGAAAATAATTGCGATTGTTTGCTACGTACAATTAGCGCTACATTTAAAATAAAAAAAAAAGTATGATGGCATCATTTTTACCGGATCGACAACGATGATGATGATGATACGACAGCCACCGCGGCGTAAAAACAGGAAATTTATTTTGCTAAAAGGTTTGCGGTTTTTAAAGGGTTAGTAATGCAAATTGTGATAACAATTACATTAAGCGGCGTGAGCGTAAAGGCATGTGAATATGCGTGTTTGTGTGTGTGTGTGTGTGTGTGCGAGACTAACATATTAATATGTCAACCAACAGGTGGCCATTTCATCCAGGAAGTCATGTGATATATCATCAATCACTCGTCGTCGTAACATTTTGTTTTTTTCTCTGTGCTGCTGCTGCTGCTTTTGCTGGTTCACTCTCTGGACGATCCGTCATTGCAACGTGTCAATAAATAAAAATAAAAAAAGGGCGGCTTCATCATGCTCATCATCAACGTCACGTTAGACGTAGGTATTTTGAAATTTGGCTGTGTATTAGATTTTTGGCAAAATGCGGCGGTATAATGTATTTTTTGTTTGTAGGTGTAGGTGCCGCGTATAAATCATTTAATTCAAATAAGATATCTCGCCAGGATTAAGACGTAAGCCTACCTCGGTTATATTTTGATTTGGATTTAGTTATTAAAATCTGCGACAGGAATTAGTAGTCGTTTCCTTTTAGTCGAAAGGAAGAAAGAATGGGAAAGAGGAGGCGAGCTTGAAGGAAAGTATAGAAGAAGAAGATAGACGGGGAGAGCTGAATAAATTAGTGGTAAAACTGGGATATAAAATTTTGAATATGAATGGGAAATTTTGCATCCGTAATAAGCCCTTTTCAGAAACAAAGCACAGCTGACGAGAACATATGTAGATGAGCAACGCGCCGTAGCCTATTTTAACTAATCTATACAATCCGTTTAATATAATATTATTTTTTTCTCTCTCTCTCTCGCTCGCTCTTTTTCATATTTTTATTTTCCATACTCATTTCTTCTTAATATACAATTTTGAATATTTGATGATGATGATGATGATGGCATAATCGAGAAAATCGACCACTAGACAGACATTAAATGATGTTTTTCACAATTATTAATGGCATTCTGTATTATAGGTTGGTGGCGGGTAGGTAGTAAAAGGGTTCGACAAATGCACGTGTTGACTTTCGAAATAATCGAAAGCTATTAATTCCGACAGTCAATAGCTATCTGCTTTCAGGAGTAATGAGGGACTCGCGTGCGCTACAGGTGTCGGCATTAATGACTTTGTCAAACTACTAATTCATATTTTTTGTGTGTGTGATCGAAATATTATCAATTTTCCCCAAATATAGATAATAGGTACAACGCAACAACAAACTATAATATAAAAAAAGGTATTGTACGATAGAGACTATTGTCATTTCGTTTTGTGGAAGTTATCTCAAGAGATATATATTTATAATAAATAAGATGAGCAGGGCGCGCAAAAAAAGAGCGACGTGAAGGATGATGATTTTTTTTTGTGTTGCTGCTGCTCGCCTCTGATCTGATTTTCGGGCACGTTTTGTTCATTTCGTGTACGTGACGTTCAAGTACTTAAACTATCCACTTCGGACATTCGGTCGTGATATTCAGCCACTCGTCGCCACACTCTTACGAGAGCGCGCTGCCGCCCGGCTCGGCAAATCGTTTGGAAATAATAAGGAGGAAATAAAAACTCACCTTCCTCATCGCCCTTACAACATTTCCAGTTGATCGGCCATGGATCGTCAAATCTGTAACAAACAAAATAAAAAATGTAGTAATCGGAATTATTCGTTGGCAGGCAGCACATCGCATACTATATAATTGCATAGATTTGATGTTTGATTGTATTTGATAAACAGTAATAATATAATATTGGGGTTGCGATGCTAAAATGAAAATGAATCGCGCATAAATGAACAAGTATAGTACAATGTGTATGTATGTATGTATGTATGTATGTGTATGTATGTGTGTGTGTATGCTAGGGAGCGAGGAAAACGGGAGAGTTGGGACGCATATCGGTCTAGCGTCCCTTATGTGTGTCCGCCACAGATTCCAACTCCTAATTAAGACTGGGGGGGAAGGGGGCCTCAAGAAGGGGATATTGATCAAGTCGTCCGAGGGATAGAAAGAGAGCGGCGCTTTAAACGAGAGAAAGACGTTCGAGTTATTATTTGGGCGACCGCGTTCTCTATGTTTGCATGCGCATGACTTTCTAGTGAGAAAATTAGCGCTGTTCCACGGGTTATGCATTTGCTAAAGAAGGCACGATGTATATTATGGACGTAGCAATGGATTTATTATATATATGTGTGTGTGAGTATAAAATATGGTATAGAGTATATATATATGCGAGCGAGGACCGTTCATTAAAAATTAAGATACGCCCCATAATGAGAGATTTGATTAAAAACACATTAGGGGTATGTGTGCAATTTCTAATTTATTATATTAGAGCAACGAGAGCAAAACGAGAGCAGCGTACCACAGCATACACCGGCAGCATACAGCAGCAGCATCGTGCGTTTCGCGCATTGACTAAATATTTTCATACAACATTAAAACCAAGTTTTGTAATGCAACCACATATATTATAGTCCTTAACCCCTTTAGTGCCTATCAGGGGGCAATAAAAGAGACTTTAAGTGCCCTTGATAACTGCTCGTTGCATACTGAAGGAATTCAAAGGCCGCTTTAAAAATTCATCGAACGTCGATGTGATATCCCCCACGATGATGATGAGGAAGAAGAAGAAGAGCGAAAAAAAAACACACAGAGAGAGATTCAACTTCCTATTCCCATTGCGAGCTCGATTTATCCGTTATCCACATACAAATCGAAGGCAAATTGTTCTTCGACATTAGCCTTCCGCCCATCTCTCGCTCGCTCGCGCTCGATCGCATTGCAAAAATTAAATATTTACCGTGAGTCGGGGCGCGTGCTAATTATTTAAAATAGAAAATGCAGCAGCACAGCACAGCACAGCTTTTCTGCTCTCGCCACTGCACACCAGCTCGTAAAATTTTATGTGTAGCGTAAAGAAGTGGACTTTGAGGAGTCGTTGCAAGCAGGCAGGCAAAGCAGAGTAGAGAGAGTGAGCGAGTTTGGGGGAAAAAATTATATGAGCGTGTGCACGCGCTGCACTAATTAACGTTTTGCTGGACTTTACTATTCAAAACTTTCCAGCTGCATGGTAATGTTGAAATAATATGCTCGGCTCGGCAAAATTGAATATGCACTAACCTCAAACTTACTTATCTCAAACATGATGAACGCAAGAGTGCAAAAAAAATAGAATAAAAAAAATTGCGGTGGTGCGCGGTGCGGAGAATGGAAATTTGATTTATAAAATATGGGTTTTTCCTGTTGGGTAAATCAACTGACAGCGTCTTATTGAAAAATTGGCCGACGCCGCGATCGTACCAAGACGAAGGTAATTAATTATTTTTTGGCATTATCGAACCGGGCGACGTCTTTTTTTGCTGCTTCTCTTCTCCGCCAGCCTCATCGTGGAGGGTAGTAATTCATGAGCCGCGAACGACTAATAAAACCTTCGTTGGCTTTAAGATTATAAACCTTCTGTTAGATTACATTTATATTATATGTATATATATAGAAAGAATAAAAAAAATGAGAGAGGAGAAATAAGCAATTTTAATCGTAAAAGGTGTAATATAATGTGATATTAGAAAAGTTTCGAGAATGTGAGAAATGTTTAATAATACAGTTTCCAATCATGACCATTCGACTTGACATTTGGCCATATCTCGTTTAGTGCTCGTGTAGCATATTGAATGCATTGATGGAGTCCGGTATATGCGGTTCCTGTATTGTATATCGGAACTGGCATTCAGTCATAGTATGCGGTCAAAACTTTGCAGGTGTTGCTGAATGCATTTAATAATATTGGAAACGAGCGTTCGCTCGTCTGAGAGGCCGTCACGTGGGACAAAGCGAGCACTTGTAGCTCCTTACAAGAACTCTCTGTGTGCTCGTTCAATGCATTGCCCATTGCTGCCACCGCCGCCGTTTACCAAAAACGCCAACCCGTTGCACACACACACACTGACACACACACACCGCCATCGCCGCTTTTCTCGTACACACATACACCCATACACACATTCAGCCATCTCAATTCAAATTCTATGAATTGTTACTTGGAATTATGTTCGTTATGTGCACGACGGAAATGTATCGCGTCTACGTGCTCTCCAGATGCTTTTGTTCGTATATATGTAATGATGAATCTATTAATTCCACACATACACACATCCACATATAGAAACGAGTTGTATTGTTGCTCGTTTTAACAATTTTCCACTTCCTTCTTAATGTGCATACGTTTGGGATAAAATAACGCGCACCCCCCGCCCTACTGTATACATAGATACAGATATATAGATACTGCGCAATAAAAACGCGCGAGATTTCATCGCATCGCGTCGCGTGTGACTTATAATATTAGTCGTGGAAGCGAACGCCGCTTTTTACAGCCTTCGCCTTAATTAAATCCCTTTTCTGACATCCACCGCGCCGTTGTCACCACCGCCGTACTTCCCAAAAACGTTCAGATTTCTACGTGATGCGGTTTCAAATGTACGAATTGTCCTTCGCTCCCAGCATACTACCACCATCCGTAGTACGATTTTCACACTCACTCATTTCGTAATAATATAAATGCTTGGCGGGTCGTTTAATTTTTTTTTTGTTATGTTTTAGGTATCAACATCAGCGATCGCAACAACAACAACATCATCCACGCGACAAAAAAATCAGTTTCTGCTTAAAAGCGTCTCTTGTGCTCTTTGAATTTTCATAACGCAGCATGCAATAAATAGCAGCGGCTGGTAATTGTAGCGTATTTTTCAGAAAAAGTTTTTGGGCTGGCTTGACAAGCAAGGCAGTCTCGTAGGCAGTCGAGTGCAAGGGTTGTGTCTGGTGGTGGTGGCGCGGTGGTTGGGTTTCCCTATGTTGTATAGCGTAGTATGAGAACTGAAATGTGAACAAGTCGCTTGCTTATATATATATGTATATAAATATATATATATATATATACACATCTGGCTATATGAAATTTTGTGTTAGTGGAAAGAAGATGGAAGCATATATACGTTTTAGTATAGCGCGATGCTAGCAGATTAGAAATTCATTTGAATATTTCCGGTAAGACTGCGCGTTGTTCAACTATGGAACGAGACGGACATATGGTTTGATAAGGGTATGTACGAGCCGAAACGCACCAGAGATAGAAAATATTAAGTGTATAAGGGAGCATGGAACGAACCACCGAACGAATGGAACGAATGGAACGAACGAAACGACGAGAAATGTAAATATCGATGCGATAACTTTAGTACACACGAAGTGGAACAGACGTGAAACGAACGAACGAAGGTGATACGTGTGCGGTCAGGAAATTGAAGGAAATGCAGATTCGTTACGAAAATGATGATAAACTGATTATCAAACATCTCCTCTCTCATTCCGAATACCGGGAGCCAAAATATTTAAATAATTCATTCATTCAAATTAATGATGAATTATAAAAAGGTTGCGCGAGCGTGGCGCGCGAGAAAGCCAGCCACCATGCACGCCGCACCAGCGACGACGAAAAACACAAAATGCGGTATTAAGAATCCGGAGAATAAAATCTAATTTTCCGATTTTGATTTCGTTTCTGGATTTTCGGTTAGGTAGCGAGGAGCGCACGGCGAGAATATGAAATATTCAATTATCGCGTTATTAGTGCGGTGTGTCTGGTGCAGTAGTCGCGCGGCGCGGCGCGGCGCGGCGCGCGGAGGAGCGCGCGGATTCCTCTCTACTACTCGACTCTATTCCATTAAACAGCTTCGTCTGGAAACAATCAGACACTGAATTGATTCACATTGGGGGTCCATTACTCCACTGCTGCTTAGATCTGCCGAGCGCTGCAGTTCACTGCACGTACACTTCCTTGCCAATATTATCACGGGCCCGCTCTTTAAATTAATTCCTCGTCTTTGCATTTCATCTCATTGTATACACATGTGCCTCTTGACGATTCCACCGTATTACAACTACGAATGCAATAACAAAACCAAACGCTTCAATTCTCCTCTCTTCCCATTTTCTACAAACTTTAATTGTTATTTTTAGTATATCTTATGGCGGCGCACAATACAAAATTCCTTTCAATAATATTTTCAATGTTCGGTCATTACGTGACACACAGGAAAAACATTTTGTTTCCCTTTTAGCAAAAGCAGTACAGTTTTTATCTAACATTATGTATTTTTTCTCATGGTATGTGCGAGCGCGCCACGTCCTAATTCGCTCCGAAAGTGTAGGGCATGGGAGACGCGCGCTTGATGAACTAAAGCCCATCGATCATCCAATTAGTTCGCCGATCAATCATCCCGCTGCCATTTACTGCTTGCCCTCGATGGGCCCCACACACATATATACTCTTACACACACACATACACTCATCCGTTCGTTCATCTGCATGCCGAGTAAATTATTCCTACTAATAATAAAGTGTAATGTAACGTGAAAAATTTCTGTCCCGGCAATAAACGAAATTATACAGCCGAAGATGGAAAAATAAATCTTGAAGTTGTTAAAAATATAACTGAAAAAAATATAACTGTGTATATATATATATGTATATATATGAGCGCTCGCGCGCGCGTTTGCAATATGAAACAAAGAATTTATTTCGTTGTGTCGTTTATGGCATTTAACTTGCAAATGTTATGGTTTTATTCAGTGTATGTGTGACTAAAGTGGGAGTCATCACCTCTGAATATATTTTTATTGCGTTCTCCACTGCTTTACAGCTTAGGGACTGCTCCTCTATTCAAATTTTCTTTTTTTGCATTTGTGTGTGTGTGTGTGAATAAAAATCCTTACAAAAAAATACGCGAGTCTACAACAGGTTTGTATATATAAATACACACGCCCATCCTCGGGAATGGAAAAAAAATTAAACATTTTTGGCGGCTTAAATGCGATTAAGTCGAATTGTTTTTAATGAGCAGTGTGAAATGTTGGTGGCATGGAGAATGTAATTAAATAAATAGGGTGGTTAAAGTGTTGTTTTCTTTAACAAACACACAAAAGTATGCTATTATTGTTGTGCGAAGAGAGGAGAGAAGGTGTAAAAAGGAAGCGAAAGGATACTAACGCGTTGTACGAACGCGTTCACTTCCGGTGTGCTCGTTTTCCTTCCTGGTTTTTAGGCGAGAACTGTTTAAATAATGTGCAAAGCCTTCAAGATGTGAATGTTTTGAAGAAAAGGCAGAGCGGCGAGTCTCGCTCCGCGCGCGCACTTTAAATATATATTCTGATGTTTGGTGACGTGTGCATTGGAAGTTCATTAGTATTTTCGGCTGGGAGTCTGAAAGCTGCTGCTACAGCCGCACCGTATAAGAGCATTAAAAGGAAGCGCGGCATAGGCCCAGTGTTAGACGAGGATAGGAGTGTGCGTGTATGTGTGTGTTAAAGGGAAAAGTCTGCGTGGAAATCACTCTCTATTCCCTCTTTCCTTTTCCTACTTTACCCTTAAAAGCACCCACATAGAACGCACTTCATAATTTATAGTAATTTAACAATGTACGATGAGTTGGCAACGTGCAGAATTGTAAAACACAAAAATCCAACGAGTAGTACAACACGTTTAAAATAAAAAAATAATGATTGCATCCTTCTCCTCATGAGATACGTCATTAACGATGATACCTAACATATAATCAATCCTTACACTCGATATATATACGTATAGTATATATCTAGAAATGTTCAGATATAATTAATTTCGGAAACACATCAATTTATATCAGTTGCTCGATATATATATACCCGGAGCAATTTCCTCGCGAATTGGTTTTCAGATGTTATATAGCTATGGGATAGCTCAAGCCAGTTTTAGTGCATCTTGCACTCTTGAGACGTACCGAAAACGACAACACACACAATGCACGATTCGATTATTTCGACGATCCGGCGATACTACGACAATACCCACACAGGCCACACAATCCGATGAAAAAAGATAAAATACCATTAACACGATATAATGATACACGTTTGCATCGTGTTTTTAAGCACAGTAGCAGCGCACCGAATTGCTTTTTGCTGTAGCATATTGGTCAACTTTAGGATGAGATTAGTGCACTCTTAATGGACTCTCAGATTAGGGATGTACGAATGCATGCCCTACATAATATAAGTGGAAAATGATGTTTTCGGATTAATGGGATTCGCCAAAAAACCAGCTTTAAAATGAAAATTATTTGTTTACAAATCAAGAGAGTGCATATATATAGTTTGTGCTCTAAACGCAATAAATATAAATTGTCATCAACATCATCTTAATAATAATCAGGAAGAAGAGTAAGATAAAAATAACAGCAAACGATAATTTCCTGAATTTATCTTATTGTAAGCGATCCATTGTTGTAAATAGATCTTTTAAGATGGGAATAAGTAAATTAGAGGATGTGATAACAATCTCCCCCTTTTTTTTGCCTAAAGAAGACGTCCACGATCCTCTTTACGTATTACCAAGCCTCTTAAAAGGATCGCGAGCGAGCGGCTTGTTGTTTTTTCGTCGTTTTTTTTTTGCTGCGCGCAAGTGTTAGTGCAAACGATTTAAAAAAGAACGCGCCCTGGAGATATGATCGGATGAGTGCCAGCCCTAATGAATAGCCTTTTAGTATTAACACCTCCACCACCACCACCACCACGCAGCAGGAGATTTGATTGCACTTGAAGCCGCTTTTCTGGCGTGTTTATAAACACAGCACAGATTCTCTGCTCTCGGTGGTGGCGCTTTTTTTTCTTCATCTTATTCGTTCATCAATTTTAAGCTCATTTGTGGGCTTGATTTTGTTTTTCTTCGCGCAAAGACGGAAAGAATCAAGTCGTTGTTGGGTGTCTTGATCCCGTCTTCTAAGAGGGATGAACCGGATGAACGTGATCCCATTATGCTCCTTAAGAAAGACGATCCCTTGTGAAGTCGACACCCTTGTCGTAACGACTTCTCCACCCCGTATACGGATATTAAGATCCTTTGTCATCAAAGTGTGCATCGACCTATCGACACCACTTGACATGTGTAAACTTTATACTAAAAGTTTAAAGGCGATAAAACAGCCGCGAAACATCCAATAACCATTCATCCATCATACGTCAGAATATCGGGCAGGTGGGTTGAATAAGTGCGCCGCACCGTGACTTACAGACACACTCACACTCGCATACATCTATGCCGGTATACACACACAAATCTTAATCTGATAGACTCTTTATACTTTCAAATCACTTTTTGGCTTGCTTGCACAAGGACTTGCCAAAAACTTTCGCACAAGAATGAAGCAGAGCAGAATAAGAAAGCGCATGGTGGAGGAGGAAGGAGATGAGGAAAAAAACTTTCCACTTGGTAATAATTTTTATCGTACGTCTATTAACAAAATATGTGCTCGTAAGTAAAAAAATACGCCGAGTATAAGAGATTTAATGCCGTAAATGGCAAAAGCAAGTGGGTAAGTGTTTGAAGGGCGCATATCACAGATGGAAATACCCTATTTAAATGCAAAGTCTATATTTGTCACCTCAAGACTGTGAAAAGTGCGATCTTTTTCTAGCATATTTCCCCAAAGGCCCAACTCCTGAACGAACGAAAATACTTTGCGCGCACTGCCACCTTTGAGAAATCGCATAACCGCATGCTTATAGGCACCGCAAGACGTCGACGGCGACGGTGGCGGCGACGACAACACATCGAGCGAAAGAGATGGAGAAGGAGAAAAAACGCGAGACTAATTACAAACCATTTGTCAACGTGGACGTATTGTCGCATAACGAACCGCTTTTTCACTTCTCCTCACACTTTGATAAATTCCATCATTTGTACTTTTTTACATCAACGATGTTTGTTGTATGTTCCCATTTCTTCTCGTATACGTCTCTTTCTCGCCCCCCATTCCACATTTCGTCTTCATTTTATTTAACCACCAAGATAGAAAAAATAAATTGCTTAAAGCGCGTTGCTGATAATTTAATTAAGAGCGTATTTCCTCCTCTATACCAAACTAAATGCTTCTTTGCTTGTTTAAAGAAAAATAAAAGCAGCAGCGGCACGCCACAATCCAGCCACGTTTAAAAAATTATTTTTCCAGCCACAAAAGCGGCGCGGCGCGGCGCGTTTTGTGCATGCACGCTTCACCTACAATTTTCTTTTGTTGAATAAACACAAGCGACCGCACAATTTTACCACCACCTTTCCCCCAAAAAACTTATACTTAATTTTAAAATTCCTTAAAGGAAAAAGGAAAGCAGAGACGACGAAAAAAACATGTTTTTCATGCAATAAAATAAGGATAAGCTATGCAAGTGTAATAAATAATATGCACAGACAATAAGCACAACAAGCCGCCAGTGTAGCAAGTTTAATGTTGTAACAAAATAGAGCCATCTGCGCTGTGATATATTGACAGTGGACAGTCCCTAAAAGGGCAAACAAACTGACCGGAAGCTATACGGGATATGCTTGACCTGCAAATAAGATGTTACGCTATGATACTCTCCAGAGGGTCACTTTACTTTGTTTGCGTTTCCCATTTTAATTCATTTAAAATCCCCGACAAACATGAAAAGTGGAAAAAGTAATTAAAATCGCAATATGTGCGCGTCGTCGCGCGCATATGTAACCAAAGTCTTAATAATAAATATAGATAGATGTTGTGCCGTACGTACACGTATTAAAAGCCGAGGCTTTTTAATGAAGACCGTAATTATGAAGCGAACGCGGACTAATATTGGTTTACCGGTCGCTCTCTCCAAGGAGAGCTTCCTGTATAACTCAATGGCTTATTTTATCGATGTGTATGTGTATGCATGCAGGTTCTTCTATATACGACGAAAACGCGCACCGTACTGCTCTTATTGTTGTCTCGAACATGTCGTTAGTATTTTATGTAGTATAAAAATGACATTATACCGACACGCTTCACTTATTTCAGATATGTAATGAGCCAGCCAGCTTGCTTCGCATAACCGTAAACTTACAATCAAAATAAAATTTCACTTCCACTCACACACACCGAAACGAGGAAAAGAAGAAGGCAAATATAAAAATTGATCGTTAAAAACGCATCTACTCAATGCGCACCACTTCAAGCTAAATAATTAACATGCATATTCTAAATTTAGATCGGCCAACTTCACCGTCGTGATTAAAACTTTTTCTTAAATTGCGATAAATGATATGTAAATATAAATTTAATCGTACAAAATTTTATTAAAAATTCATAATTTATTTTTGAGAATCATAATCATAATTAAAGATATAATCCATTTTTCTCTAATAGAGTAAACCTGCACCTGCACCATAACGTGCAAATACGATATATTAAACATTTGATATGTATCTACATGTACTTTGTCTTATGCAAACGCATCTATTCAATGTGTACCACTTCAAGCTAACTAATTGACATGTATTCTAAATTTAGATCGGCCAACATCATTGCGATTAAAACTTTTTCTTAAATTGCCATAAATGACATATAAACAAAAACTCAATTGTGTGAAATTTCTCTCTAAACTTTTGGACCAACACCTCCACTATAATTTACAATTATGATATGTTTATATATATACTTAGTCGTATAAAAACGCATCAATTAAATTCGCACCACTAAATAATTGACATGTATTCTAAATTTAAATCGACCAACTCCACCGTCATTAAAACTTTTTTAAATTGGCATAAACGACGTACATTCAACCGTGTACAATTTTATTAAAAATTGAACAATTTTTTTCGAGTATCATAATCATAATCATAATTAAAGAAATAATTCAGTTCTTTCTAATACAATAGACCGGCACCTGCACCATAATTTGTACTTATGATATACCTATTACAAAAATCGATATAAATGACAATATCTTATTGAGAACTAATCAGACTTAAGCTGTTAGTAATAATTACTTAAATATAGAGAAACATGAATAAAATATTCGATAAATAATCTTAATTCAATCGCGCAAAGTTGTATTGCAAATAATTATAATTAAATAATTACGGCAGTTTTCTCTAATGCAAGGACCGGCCCCTCCACCACAAATTGCAAGTACGAACTATGAAATTTAGACGAATGTAGGTTGGTATACTTATTTCTATGCAGAACTTGGTACATTCTTATATTTATTAATAAAAAATGATTAATAATTATTAATCATACTTTAAAAATGTAAAAAACAGATCAGTCTCATTATCATAATAAAAAAGTAAGCTACATATTTGTAAAATTTCAAAAGTTTTGTGATCAAAACTGAATCAATCATAATTTTTGTTAAATTGAATCAATTTTAAACTAAAATATTTATTAACTACCAATTCTAGATTATAACTATCACAGACAACTTAAGATGAATTTATATTTTTTAGATAAGTAAATGCTACTCGATAGTAAATATTTATAGTTAATATTAATTTGAATTTAAAACATTTATAAATTCAAAAACAATAAGTTATTAATAATTATGAGTTTTCCATCAAAAGTGCTTTTGCCAAAATGCGGCTAACTTTAAACTAAATATTTAACCTCTATTTAAAATGTCGACCGGCACCTTCGCCATAATTTGAAATTATAAATTCGCTATATAAATGATATGTAAATATTAATTTAATTTCCGTACGAAATTTCGTTGGCAAATTTAGCATATTTTTGAATTTCGTGCAAAGCCAAAATGTGACATTTTCATAAATTAAAATTGATAAAGCATTCTTAAAACAACGAGTGTGTACACAGTAGGTTGTTGCCCAAATGTTCAATGCGTTCGCTGGCTTTTTGTATGTATCGGTGTGTGGGCAGAACAAGGTATAAATATATACATTTTTGTTTGTTTGTGCATGTGTATGTGTGTGTGTATACGGTAATGTCGAATACTTTCCCATTCCAGTAAACAGACGAGCGGCGAAAAATTCCCCTTGTGGTTTCGTTTTTAGCCCAAAACTCGCTTATTGGTTTTTACAATATATAGGTCTCGAGAATACACAAAAAATCCGAACGAGCAAAACGCCGCCACCGCCACACCGCCTGCGCGCTTGATTTTTATATGAAGCCGTAAAACATACTACCAAACAACGCGTATCGTGTTTCATATACTAGAAAATAGGACGACGTTGTAAAGACGACGACGATGATGATGATGATGATGATGATAATCATCATCGTAATGATGAAAAACCGGAAGAATGAAACACAAAACAAAAAAATGGAAAAGAAAAATGCGAGAAAGAAATGAATAGCTATTGTTGTATAGTGGTAGTAAGTTGATGCGGCAATTTTATTATCACCAATGCTCAAGAGTATTATGATAGCAACAAGTTTTCTCGTTTTTTTTATCCGTACGCGCGTTCCCATTCGCACTCTCTATGTGTGCGCTTTTTTCGCCTATGCTGATGTAATAATGCACACACGCATTGTCCCTCTTCCACTCAAACCGCGCACATACCATGCAAGTTGGGGAGGACGACAGGCAGCAAACAAAATACCTAAACACTCATTTTAAAAAGTGGCGGTAGGTACTATCTCGTGCAAGTTTTATAGACGAGGAGTGAATGCGGTCCCAATGCTCGTCACCTTCATATCATATTCTCGAGTGTTTACGCGCCAGGGAGGCATATACATTTTTATTTTTATCTTCCTCTTCAGGCGTATGAATATTTAAAGAAGAAAACTGACTTAATCTGCGACAGGGGAATAAGAAGTAGCCAATATGAGTTCCTTCTCCTCGTCCTCGTCCTCGTCGCGCTAGCTAGCCGAGTCACCATACAAATTAAGCAATTTTTTGCGTTTGCTGATTAGTGTGCCGCGCTACGAACGAACGCGAAGCAACGAACGACAAAGACTTTCATCTTCCTCACTCCTCATAAATAATTTATTTTAAAAGCTGAAATTGGTTTTCCCATTAATTTAATATGTAATTAGTAGACATGTATGACATCAATTAAGTTTTAGTTATACATATATAACTATATATACATATATATGTATACGTATAAACGTTTACATCTCCCTTATATATTTAATGCATTGATCGCTTTGCTATCATCATCTGGAACCAAAGCAAGGGACATAAAGGGGGCTAGGTTAGGGAGTGTTCCGTTCTGGTGGCTCTTCCGTTCGCCTTCCCGAGAGAGGCACGCTGGAATGAAAAATTTAGATTGCATTAGAGGGAAGGAGACCCCTTGAGCCACTACAAATCAACTAATTAGCCTGACTGACTGCGTCCTACAATCTACTTTCCAACTAAACCAAAAACGCGCGCGCTCACGGTCTCTTCGTCGCACTTATTATAAAATTTCGTAGAGCGATAATCCGCCGCAGATAACCTCACAGCTCGCGCACCGATGATGATGACGATGACGACAACACATAGCGTTGGTGGTGCGAAAACGACGCCTCATATCTCCACATAGTACAGTAGTAGTAGTAGGATACGTCATCAGTACTTGTGAAGGACGTCGTCACATTAGGTAATTAACGCACAAGAATGCGTCACCCTCCAGCAATTAGCTGTAATGCCTATGTGTGCGAGTGCGTATGTGTGTGGATCAGTGTATCTGTGTGTGTGTACGAGTGGAAAAGGGATGAAGCGCGCCTCGTCTTTACATTAAGAGAGTCTTATTAACTGGGTTAAAGCTACCTTCCTCCACACACCAACACACACACATATACACACCCAACACTTATCTCAAACACTTCAAAACACGATAAGCTACATCAAGCGGAACGTTGAAATATCTTGTTTTAGAAAAATCGTAATTATTAAAAATCGCTCTTTTAATTTCACTGCCAGGTGATGCTTATTGAAAAAATTCCTTACACGCATTTCAAATATTAATTAACATTATTAGCAAAGGCTTTGCTCCTTTCATTAAAAGAAAGCAAGAAAAAAGTCATTACAGTAAATCATCGACGTCTAATATCCAAACGGTTCTATGTAAAGTGTGTATAAGAAAAGAGGGGACGACGACTTGCAAAATATCAAGCAGCAGCAGAAGAAGTAGAAGGAGGAGGAGGAGGAGGAGGTGGATGAAAAAAAGGGGACCACCACCGGCAAGCAGCAGCAGCAGCAGCAGCAGCAAGCTGCTCGTGAGTTTTGAATCAATATTTGATTGTGGGAATTAGTGCTTTATCGGGATTCTGCAGGAGTGGCGGCGGTGGTCGAAAACGTTTCGTTGATGAAGGTTCGCTGATTGTTGACAGCGGCCTTGTATATACGCGTGAAGAATTAACAAGGCCCTTAGGTGGTCATTGTATATAGAGCATGCCTTGTCTTTTTGGTCAACCCAAAACCTTTAATCAACATCAATCATTAAGTAGCAGCAAGCAGCCAAGAGGAGAAAACGTTCAATGTGTATGAACGAACGAAGGAGGCGAATGTGTGTGAGCGCGCATATCATTCAACAAAATCACGTTCTAAATTAGATTTTCTTACTCTTATTTTGTAAATAATGTAATACGCGCGCGAATCGTCGTGCAATTAAAATCAGAACACGTAATTCCGTTCCAATTTTGATGTGTATTTGCCTTGACAAATTCTAATTTTAATTACGGCAGCGTTTTTGATCCGGTGACAGCAACTTTAATACACGAGAGAGAATACTACGGGGTGGCGAGAAAAAAATATACAAATACTATTTATTATTTTTTCCTAACGGGTTAGATTAAGTAATTAGTGTACGGCGCCGAAATCTGAAAGTGACGGGCGGCCCCCTTACCTTAAAGGATGCTCCATTGGTGTTTTAATTACACTCATTATGCTAATTATACGAGCTCGTTCCGACTTTCAATTTTTCACATTCATTATATTTTATGAGCGACTTTTTATATGGTGTTTGTGCAGGCAGGGTGGAAGCGGTAGCACCCGCACCGAAAAAAGTTAATTTTCCAATGTGATGAATAATTTCTGGCGCTGCCTGCGGAGGTATTGGGAAAAAGGGTTGAATGTAAAACCGGTTGCGAGTTTAGAGTAAGTGCCTTTCTTACTTCACTACAATCAATCATCAGTTTTTAGCACCACAACACTCTCTCACGCCGCGCGCTCGCCCCCACACTTCAGAGCGTTTCACGAAGAGAGAATGGAGAGTAGTAGCAGGATGAGAAAAAATTGGATTAAAAAAAACGGCTTGGATTTATTAGACTGGCCACAAAACGCATTTTGCAAATTACATTAAAAATTAAGCGAAGGAATGAAGCGGTAAAGCGCAGGCGAATCGTTTTTAATACGTACACTCACACACACATTCAAGCGCCGGCTCTTGCTTGTGTTTTTTTTATTAAAAAAGTATGCGACAGGATGAAGTTTTAATCACCAGATAAAGGAAATCTCTTAGGGATGGTGGTGGTGGTGGCGGTGTAGTTATATTGGGTTGGGTTGGAAAACAAGCAGGAGAATTTTACCCCGCGCTCTAAGCTAAATGAAAAAATAAAAAAAAGGAGATGTGCACTTTTCAGCGCACAAAACGTATGCACGGAATATGGAAAAGCGCGCCGCGCGATCGTTCCATACGATTTGCTTCCATTTGCACTTGTGATGTATTCATCCATACACGTACACACACACACACCCAAAGAGAAAACACAGAAGGTGGCGGCGGTATGTGAGGAGGAATATCTAAAGTTAAGAGGTATTTGAAATGCATCACATTTGGCCCGATAGTTTGTCTCTGAGTAGCTTTTTAGCCCAACTTTATCCGAGGAAAAGTTGAGGTGACGCAGCTGACGAGTATGCAAATGGATGAAGAAGGTGTGCTAGGCTCTTTTATATATATATCTATATATATATCGTAGTGAGAGGAATATATAGAAAGTATAGAAAGCCCCCTTTTCAACAAAATGGAAATACGATGAGCAGTAACGTGCTTGTCTCCCAGCCTGATGCGTGGAATTATGAAAACGACTTGCGAAATATGGAATAGATGCATAAATTTGCACGATTTCGTCTGCTTGCCCTCACTTCGTCGTCGCCGTCGTCGTCTCATCTTTTAACATTTTCTCCACACTCACTCACACAGCGCCAGCAAGCGCAACGCGCGCGGTTTTTAGCTAAATGAAAAGCATACATTATGAGGAACGCGCGCGCGCCCTCGCGCAAAGAGCAACCAGCACAGCAACGCAAAAGCGACGTCAAGGAAAAAATTATTTCTATATTAGAAAACGTGTCGCATTTTTCATGCTAATTTTAACTCATTTTTGTCTAGTTGAAGGGAAGCTTTAGTAAAACGTATATAAAGTGCACGTAATCCCCAAATGTAATAACATCACAAGAGCCACAATTCCGGAATAAAATCAGTGTGAGCGCGGTGTGAGTGAAAGAGAGAGATTTGCAGAATTTAGCGTCGGCTGGGCGTTAAAGCAATAAGGCGACCGAGGCGAATGTATACACACACACATATACACACAGACATTCAACACACACATACAATATTCTTATATACAAACGGCGCTAATCAAGACACATGATTATGGGAATTGGGGACATGCACACATCCACTCTCACACAGCGTATAGATAAAATCTACGCTTTGCCAATCCTTATATTTTCAAAGCATCATCATTTCCGTTTTCCAAACAAAATTTTCTAAATGGATTTCGTACGTTTTACGATACTGTACGATTTTATTTCTTCATCGCATTGCTACTGCTACAAATACTATACACTATTTTTTTGGTTTAATTAATTAATTACTGAATTTAATGTTTTTACACTAGAAAAGTAAAGCAAAAAGAAACAAAGAAAACAACAACAACAAGAAAAAGAAGAAGAAGAAAAGAAAAAGGACAAGTTTATGATTAGTATGAATCCCCCAGAATGTATCCCCTGGGAGTGTGTAAAGAATAAAACTTTAAAGTTATCGCGCATTAAATTCGCGCATTATTTACATGAAACAATAGTAATAAATAAGTGAAAAGATTGTTGCTCGGCTAGGCTGAATGTACGTTATGATTGCGGGTAAAAGGTGTTGTGGCGCTTGAGGTTCGCCTAGACGCTGCTGTTGCTGCTGCATATACGTGTAGCGTAAGTAGAGTAGATGATGAGCGCCGATAAGAAAATTTGTACTGTTGCTCTCTCCATCTCACCGTACGCTCTAGTCGGTGCCGGAATGAATGTGCATGTATCGAATAAATTTCTCGCTTCTCGCAGCAACATGGTAAAACGTTCGTTTATAGTATAATATGTGCAATAAACAGAAGTAATTAATTCCTAAATAATCGAAGGGTAGCCATTAATCTCTGACGTTGGTTAGGTACCCAGTTAATTACAAATAACTCGATTTAGCCGAAATGGGTTTAAATGTGCGCGCGGTTAATCTATTGAAATTAGTAAGCAGCGCACCACCTCGGTAAACGTTGACTTAGCTTGTTGTTAATAATGAAAGCAAGTAGTAAATGTAGTGAGTCGGTAAATGGGCTGTAAGAAGAACGAGTCGACGTGAAGACGATGGTTGGTTGGTATAGTGCGGTGTGTTTGCGCGCCTAAGACGACGACGACGACGACGGTGCGGGGTCAAGTCAACGTGCTGTAGTATGTATGCTGCGATGCGCTGCGCCCCTCATGGCCCCAGGCTACAATTAGATATCTTTGTGCAATAATTCACGTGTAATCTCTGCCCCCGACCTCGGAGCGCTCATCTGCAAGTCTCACTCTCGGCGAAAACGCCTGTATATAATACTCCTCGGCGGCTTAACCCTGCAGGGGAGCAGCGCGCTAACTTTTTTTTTATTTTTTATTTTTTTATTCTGTATATTATATTTTTCCGTTTTCCTCTCACACTGCTCTGTATGTATACATACAATATAATGTAAAATCTCTAGCTGATATAAATAAATCCTAATAATAGCTGAACATACATTTCATTTCACACTTTTCTCAATTAAAAACAATTCGAATGACCGTTTCCCCCTATTCGCACCACCACTTCCGCTTCCACCACACCACAGTGGTGGCGACAAGATAATAAACCAAAACCAAGTATAACGCGGAAACTAAACCGGAACAACAAGCAGGTAGCTGGCTGGCTTGGAGCGTCTTATCTACTACGACTTCATTTTTCTATAAATATAGAACTCTACGCTCGTAAATAAATACGCATGGAAATTATTTCCAACCATATATACTCGTATACACACACACACAGATAAAAAATATATTAATCAATAATGTGGTTGTTGTTTAAGCTTTAAGAGCCACTGTTGACGTCTCAATGTTAGATGCTTTAAGGAAAAGGAAACGCCAAGGAAATTAATATCGTAAATATAAAGTTTGCGCATAACTCACGCTACTATGAATTTCTGTATTTTTTTTCAGTTTTAACGTTACCGGGGGTAAGGTTTTCGTGAAATATTGGTGCCTACAAATTATCGTGAACACGTGGTCCTCGTTTAACGTACGGATTTATGCGGGGATAATTTACTTGCTATTTATGTATACAGGTGGGCACGAACTGCCATATTATATCTATATTTTTGTTGTTGCTGCTCAAAAACGAAATGAGTGCGAGTTGCGCGCAATAGCAAACCAGCAACAGCAACATGGAAAATGATTTGTGATATTCACACAATAAAATATACATTTTGTCGTTGGAAATTTATACGACACAGAAACACATTAACAAACAACAAAACAAACTTTTTTATGTATACACACACACACACACACACACTATACCAAGAACGCGTCAAACAATAATGATTTATGTCGTTTAAACCTAATTTATAAATAATTTCTTATGGAAATATTTATGGGCCAAGACTAGCTGTGACACGAAAAGGAACAGAACCGTTCGGTTGGTTCGCCAAGAACATTACCTTTACAAATAATTCATTCTGTTATATTATATCTGTGTGTGTGTGTCTGTGCAAAATTTTAAAACTTTCCATTTGCTATCAATAAACAACTTTTCGTCTGCGGCAGCTAATTTGTAGATGTCTGGCTGGAGATAAATTTCAAATATTGTTAATTCTACGCGATGTTACACAAAGCAGCACGAGCGACTTCAATACACACAAAAAGAAATCAGCGTAATTCACTGCTCAGCAGCAAAAAAAAGCGCCGGAAGTAACTTATAGAGTGTATCTATGGCATCGTGTCAAATAAAGCTCCTTTTAGTGGAGATTAAAGCCCGATAAAGACGCTGCTTTTTTTTCGGGCAAGGAAGCGTACAGTGAGGAAAAAATACACGGAGGAGCGTTAAAAATCCGGTTCGTTTCACACACAAACACTCACCCCCTATCCATGATACACATATTCACACAAACAGATATTTTCTTGATGCATTGCAACATGAGCGCATTAGTGACGATGACACATCGTCAGGTGGAAGACAATCATTTCCGGCCAATTTGTTTAGCTACCTTTGACTCGCAATTCAATGCCAAAATCACTAAACATTTCAGATGGAAGTGACGGCGGCGTTGCGGGTTTACCGCACCTCTCGCACCTACACACCGCCCGAATGAATGAATGAATGACATCGTGCGGCCGCAATTACACGCTGCCAATGCGTCGATTAGCAGAATGTAGCTATATATATATATGTGCTATAATGATGAAAGGGGGATGATGCTGCTGCTACACATATAAAAATAATTTAACACCCATTGTTGTTGCATGCGTGTGTGGAAAATCGCAGCAAACGTCGTCGTTGACACGCTGTGAAGTGGCTAAGGGTGTGTGTGTGTGTTTGTGCGTTTGGAAAGAGAGAAAAAAAACGAAAAAAAAGCCGCGCGCTGTAAAAATGCTATCTGTGTGGTTGGATGCCACCTGTAGCTTTGTATAAGGGCGTAACGTTCAGGATATTCAATGTATGTGTGTGTGTGTGTGAAAACGGGGAACGCGAGTGGAATCATTTGTAAAAATGCTTGTCAGCCCTTATAATGTTATAGCAGCGCCGTATGCAGCGCGTTTGCTGCTGCAAAAAAGCTGGCAACCGTCGCCGCCCCACAGCCAGCCACCAGCACCACCACCGTCGAGCGCGCACAAATCGTATGAATTAATAATTAAATTTTCAGCTCAAATTAAACTAATTCGATTCTCGAACACAATCAATCACATTGTAGGTAATCAGGTGCAAGAATGTCAAATTGTGTGTTGTCGGGTAGGTGCGCGTAGTGCACGTAAAGGAGACAACGTCGACGACGTCGAGAGAGGTGGCGGTGTGAAGGTGGATTTCTATCATACCCAACGACGCATAGGGATGCTATATAACGATGCTCACATTACTCTCGTAATGACTGTATTAATGCCTTGGGCTTACTGTAATTTCTTGCTGAAACTTTGTCTAATTTATGCGTAAGATATTTCATGCGTTTGCCGACCAACGGTTTTCACCTAAGCTACACCCCGAACATGCTCTAATAAAATTAATTATAATAACAACAACGCCGGGCGCGCAACTCAAGAAAAAAATTGTCGTCTATAACGGCAATAAAAATTAATAGGCGGCTATAAAACTATGATTATGATTATTGTGATAGAGCGAAAAGGATGTACTTGTCGATGTTTGTGTGTGTGTGTATGTAGTGTGCTATGCTAGCGCGAAAGAAAAAATTTAGAAAACGTGCCATAAAGATAACTATAAAACGTAATAAAACCGAAATCCGAAAGCGAGCTGAACTCAATTAATCAATAAAACAGTAAAACGCTCCCCCGTTGCTGTTAAGAGTGTACCGAGAGGGTGGGATGGGGTTGAAATGTGCGGTTTCGAGACGCTAGCCTAGTAGGAGAGAGCAGCAGCGCACGCGGGTTGTGGTCGGGAAAGGAATCTCCTGCTATTATATTGAACACTGGCTTATGCCCTGCTTGTGCTTGCTTGCTAGGCTACTGCCTTCACGTATGCTTATCGCAACTGCTTAACCACTCCACCAATATAACCCTTTTATGGCAAGGCAACCCTTCATGTGCACAAACATAACAACAATGAAACGTCGTCGAAGACCGGTGAACAACGCGGTGAACGAATCGCCGAAAAGGAAAGGAAAAACGCAACAGTGCACGCACAATTCATTAAAATATTTAAGAATTAACACTTCCACTCGTTCCACATCAGCTTAATTAATAATTGATAAAATTTGCACAAAAGATGCTTAAAATTTCATCTCCACCCCACCGCCACACCACACCGCCATCATCCGCACACAATGCGAATTAATTTTCGCAAATAAAATTATTAAAATTGAAATGAGTGCGGGAAAAATACACCCGCTCGACGAACCGAAATACAATATATATACGTATATACGTATATATGTATATGGAGGAAACCCACCCCAATACGTAGCATAGTGTGCTGCGATGTACACTCTTCTCGTTTTCGTGAAAAACCGCCCCTGCTCTCGTATGTATTTATTCATATCTACAAGCCAGATGATTGTATAAATAGCGACGAAAGTCGCGTTTTCTATCTAAATCACTCCACTCCACATACACATCCACACACACACACACACACACACACTTCTAACCATATTGCTTTTTACATTATAATAAAATTCATATGCTAAACGTCATCGTAATGTATATATAAATTTCATTTCATCTAGATATGGAGTAGAGAGCGGTAATATATAATATAAGATTTAAATAAATTTGTAGCGATAATTACTATTACATGAATTACACAACGATGCCTGTCGGCTTGTTTAAATAATCATCAAGTTGGAATTGAGTCGACATGCATACAACAAGGTGATAAATGTTGTAAAACGTTTTGCGATCTCTAATGAACGATTTCTGGCATTCGCTTCACATAAATGTAGGTAGGAATAAAATATTTTTAATTTTAGACTCGACTATAGTAAAAAATGCTTTTTAAAGTAATACTGTCGGCGGGCGTAGGTAATAATAAAATTATATCAAAAAAATACGCGCGTTGTCAAAGAGAACGCAAGGCAGAAGGTAAGAAAAATTCCGCTGCTTCTTCATCGCGTTGCGCATTCTTTAATGTAAACTTATCATCAGAGAGGAGGAAAAAAATAAAAAAAAAATAAAAGAAGAGAGGAACGCAATGTGGAAATGAAATAAGAGCGTAATGCTATTACATAAAGAATGAGCTAAAGGAATTTTAGTTTAGTTAGGCGGTTTTTATTGAAAACTTTTTGCAGACTCACCTTCGATCCTTGTCGCAGGTGGTGCCTCTAAGGGTTTCTCCTCCCGTATCGTTCGTGGCTTAAAATAATTCTGGAAATAAAATGAAAGCAGATTATTATTTGTATATAAAGTCAAGTCAAGTAACAAAGAATTGAAAAAAATTTAAGAATAAGTAATACTCTAGTGTCTTATGTTTTGATCTTTGTCTTTGTTTATCTAAAATATATTTTAAGAAACTGTTTGATATTGAAAATAACTAAGAGATATAATAACTTAGCAATTATAGGTGCTTATTATATTTATTTAAAGTTTTTTAAATTTAATATCTTTATTTCTTTAGTTTTTTACTCTGCAAGATTTATAACACTATCCCAATTATATAAGAGACTAGTTTTGGCTACACTTTCCGATCATCGGTGTTTTTTAATTGTATTTTTGTGGGTTTGTTATTTATATTATGATCACTTTGTATTAGTTTGTCCATTTTTATTTACAGGCATGATTTCTATCAAAGATCGACATAGTTTGTCTCTTTGAATAAAGATAACTCTGCAAAAAATATAAAAAAAGTACAAGAAATATTGAAAATTTTCACTTTTATTGTTTAAAAAATTGTAAAATTGTGTAAATCTTTTAATGTGTATTTAGTATTTGAAACGGTCGCGTTAGCCTCCTCTTACTTTTAATCCTATGCAATAGTTGCACATTCAACTTTTTTTATACAGATTTTTCCAAGAACTTGAAATAGCACGATGGACAATTTATGCATTTTTCTACAAATCGTCCTGTCATTAATTATGTATCCTATATAAAGGAAAATGCAGAAAAAGTTACTATGATAACAATAAAAAGAAATGTAAAGTGTAATGTAAAATGTCATTTCTGATAATTATAGTAATTTTGGTTGAGACAAATTGTGAACATTACAACTACATATTGTATTAGTTTGTCACATTTTTACAAATCAGTAGTAGTATATATAGACAAATTCAAAACGTAGAAAATGCACATAGACATTAAATTTTAATTTAATATGTCTATAGTTTTGTCTAGTTTTGAGTACACTCTGCCATCATTGGTGCTTTCTAATTTTATTTTTATAAGTTTGTTATTTAGATTATTATCACATTGTATCAGTTTGCCCTTTTTTATTTACACGCATGATTTTTATTAAAAAAATGTTAAAGCGTATCAAAGAACGACACAGTTTATGTCTTTGAATAAACATAACTCTGCAAAAAATGTAAAGAAAATACAGGAAACCTTGAAACTATTTAAAAACTCAACTAGTCCTAATATATTTATTGTGTAAATCTTTTAATGTGTATTTAGTGCATTTGAAACGGTCGCGTCACCCTCCTCTTTTCTTATTTTTTTAGCGCGCGAAATCTATAAATTGTGCGCGATCTGAGCTTGAGCTCTCTTCTCTCTTTTCGACTTTGAATTGTAATTAACATTTGGTTCTCCCATTAGTGTAATTAAAGTGCCATTCCATAACCTAGCGGTACCTTATCTTATCGTCTCTCCGGGTTGAACGCCGCGGGCCGTCCTAACTTCAAAAACCCCCCTAACTCGGGAACGCGCGATGCCACTGCTGCCACACCGCACCCAACCAACACCACCACCACCACCGTCGCGCGTAGTAGTATAATATACATATCTATATAGATATACATTGTCCTCTTACACATCTACTTTGCATATTCATATTTTCACTTAATCAATGCGCGCCACTGTCAGAGGAGTAATTCACCGTGGCACACTAGCAGGCACGATGAGGCGGAACGGAAAAAATAATATCCACACCTTATGGAATTATGACTTCATTACAATCTCATCTTTTTTTTCTCTACTCTACTCGCCCGAACACTCGACTACACAGCTATTTTTTTTGGCGAAGAGGGCTGAAAATATATTACAAGCATTTCCATGATGATATTGCACTCTTAACTTTAAAATTCTTGTTAAAATATATTTAAAATTCTCATTTACATATCTTAAGATGTGTATAAGACGAAGGCAAACTTATTAAAAAGTTTAAAGGGGTTAAAAATATTGCATATGCCATATTATTTTTTAACATCATCATCACCATCAAGCACACAAAGTGTTTTTAATATATGAATGAGTGAGAGAGTTCGAGCAGTTGGCTGGCAGCAGCCACCCCTAACTAAAAACCGGACTTGGAATATTTGATAATTGATATTTCGCTCATTCGTTAAGGCAGCGCCAGTGAGTTTCACCAGCTGCGTTGATGATGATGATGAGTTCACTTAAAACATGTCGTTGTATTATTAAAATCTTTTGATTGTAGGCGAGCGAGCGAGGCGGCGGCAGAGCAGCGTCCGTCGTCCGCGCGCGCTAAAAATTACATTTTCAGATGACAGCTGAAAAACATGGCCGTGCTTTGAATAATACTGAAGGGAGGCACACACACACATACATCTACACACATACATAGAACAGAAAACGGGGCGCCGCTGAGTGAGTAGAATGGACAATGGCCTATCTTATTTGTCAGGCGTGTGCAAACTTTTTTGGCAGTTTGACGTACCATGTTTTGATGTGTTTTCGTATACATGTAGAGCGAAAAAAAAAAACAGCAAAAATGTGATGGAAAAAGAAAAAGATTGTTTTAAAATGCAGCACGCGCCAAGTGAAGAAAAAAAGTTGTTGAAATTAATAATATGTGCGTGTGTGTGCGCGTTGCGCTGGGGGAAGGGAATATTTGATATATGAAGGCCATTTGATGAGATTGAAAGCTAGTGAAAAGTTAAGGTGAGTGTCATTGTTCTTACAGACTGCGAATGCGTGACTTGGGCAATGATATTTTCTTCTACACTAAGTAGAAGCCAACCGAGAGCCAAGTCAACCCTCCCCGCATTTCATTTCGTTTACACTTTCTATACACGTCGCTTTAGATTCGGTTATACCTGTATTGATATGGAGGGCAGAAAGAAGAACTACACACACATGCACACACACTCTTTAATCTTCTCTGATCCTTAAAGACGACTACGTTCGACGTCATGCATACGCTATACTATAGATAAGATAAATAACGCGTCGATTTTTCGCGTAGCGCTATTTTTTTCTATACTGGACTCTCATCTAGTAAATGACATGGATAATTGACTAGGACGCGCAAATATTGGGTTCTATTGTTGTTGAGAGACGCGTGCCCATGGGAATTCCACTGTCGTGTAGTAATCCGCCAGGGAGTGCATGTCCACTGGTGTGACGTGGCTGGGACTGGTGACCTCTGTTGACCGCCTTCATTTCTGTCTACACTATTTGGACACGTTGAGGACGTTTCGGGAAAGCGAAACACAAACTTATGTAACAACTGCCGGGCTGAAGCGAGACGCTGAATTATTAAAGAACCGATTCATTCATTAATTATAAGCGATTACTAATCAGTAGGACAACGCGCTTCCTCCACTTTGATCATAAAATGAGAGGAGATGATTCTTTATAATAAAGGCGGCGCACAGGCAGCACAGTCTTCTTGTGTGTGTGTGTGTGTGTGCAGCATGTCGGACCGAAAGGATTATCGAACGTTGTAATGTCTTTGTTCTATTTATTCGTGAAATTAAACGACTACCACCAAATTCTTGTAATTGGAAAAGTTTAAAATCTTTTTTCATTCTCAGTGCGCACACGCGCAGCACATTGCCGATTTCATGATGATTTTTTTTTCGTTTTTTGGCGACGAGATATATATTTTTTGTACTGCTGCTGCTGCTGCTGCTACAAAAAAAGCCACTGTATTGTAACGTTATGTTTGTTTGTTTGCAGCATAAAAAAGCGTACAGTATTGTCCTGAGGACGCGCAATTTTTAATAATAGTAGATCCTGGTGACGGCTAACCATCGATTGGTCACAAAGCCTGGCTATTTGTGCGATTTATTTCGAGAATACGGACTATGTCCCTCGGCTATATATCTAAAACAATGCCGTGCGCCGACCGCAGCATGGAAAAAATCATAATAGATTTGATATTATTTAGCACAAATCATGTTTTGTGCGAGAAAAAAATGTATATAGAACAAAAAATACATGTCTCTTGTATGTACATGTACATATATGCGATATGATAAAAAATTATTTATTTGCTTGCGGGCATGGAATGATTAGCTGGAAATGTTTTAAGCACGTCTCCAAGCTTACTATGCTATGCTCTACTATACTATATAATATCTATATATAGCATTATTTTTAACGTCGCGAATAATTTATATACGTTTGTAATAACAATTTAGCCACAAATCATACTCTCCCTTTCTCGGTAAGGTCGACAAGGCGGTTCGATTTCGACAAGGTTTTACCAGTTGAGTAATTAATTTGTTTTTGATGGAGCCTCGGTGGTCGATCCTAGTAGGATAAATGAGTAGACTGTTCTTGGACCAAACTCCCAAGGGAATGTGAAGCCAAAGCAGCAGCAGCAGCAGCAGCAGCCCCGTACTACTACTACTACAACAACAGGATCAACTCGTATGGATCTTCTTGTATTTATCTTGTCATATAACTAAATTAGTTCATTAATACCTATATACAATACCCTTCGTACCCCGAAGGCTTCGCTACCACCACCGTCGCCGCTGCTCTTGCTTGCTGCTTACTAAATTCTTATTAAGTTAATTTCACCTGTCTGCCTGTCAATGTTTTTTTACGCCGGAGAGAATGAAAAAATCGATGGCCGTGCGCGAAAAATATATATAAACGGGCGCCCCCCAAAACAACACACATACACACACACAGCAGCGAAACGAAACGTAAAAAAATGAAAATAAACTGGAAAAGTTTTTGAATCAACGCCGAGCAGTTTCCAGAAAATCGATATATAGTAGAAAATTTTGTTTTATTTGGGTCAAGGGGAAAAGAGAGGAAAAAGTTTTAAAACGAGTTTTCAGAAATGGAATTTCCTAGGGTTAATGCTACCTTATTTATAAAAATAAATTTGTTGTATTTTGTTATAAATATCAATCAATCCAAAGTTGGCGCAACAAAAAATAAAGAAGAAGAAGAACATTGACGATTAATAGTAAGGCATAGTATATTATACAAACATAAGCATCATTCATAAAACTACGTAACAAATTAGTTGAGCGATTATAAATTGAGGCACATCGCCTCCAAACAATTAGTAATGGGAGGTTGGGTGGAGAGGCGAGGTGGTGTGTATGGATGTTAGGAGGACATGAGTTGTTACCGAGGTCTTGCCGTAGCAATGCATCAACCCGAACAAACTGCCGTTATGATTTTGTGAAAACCGGGACGGCTAACACATGTCTATGAATCCAAGTGTCAGCTTGAGTTAGTATCGGCATATCTCTACCGCCCAGATACATTATTTTGCGTCCGACTCCACGTAAAGCCCTTTAATCTCACCAGGCTTTAAGTAGCTGAGGATTACTTCATCAAAGTTATGACTAAATTCAAACCTTACATTTTCCTATTACCTTACTATACCACCACACCGCCGCCTAACAAACTATAGTTTTCTATCTCAATATTAATCATACCATATTCATAACACTTAAGTTTTAATCGATTATTACATTTCACAGACAAAAATTTTTCAATTAAGTAATAAAAACAATATTTTTTTAAAAAGTTATATGTTGACAAAACCAGTTTATTCTAATTGAGAATGAGATTCTTTAATGTCTATAGTTTTTAAGTATATTTTTCAATTAATTAAATCATGATTTTTATACAGATGTACCTATCTACTTGGGTGGTTTTATAAATTCATACAATTTTTAAAACTGTACAGCCTTTACACTTATTAAATTTATTTTTCCTTAGATGCATCTTTTGGAGAAATGCACTCAAAATTTCATGCATATTTGTGTAAAAACGTGTAATTTGTGTTGAAATGGACGAACACCAGTTTAGAGTGTTAATATAACATTATTTTTAAAGCGCAAATCGGCAAACGAAACTAAAAATTAACTAGTAAAACATTTTGGTGAATCTTGACGATCAATATGAACCATATGCAAGTGGTTTTAAAAAGTTTGTTGTGGTTAAATAAGCCAAAATGATGTTGACCGTTCTATAGTCGGTACATTTCTGTCTTTACGCCACATATCATTGAAAATATATTATATATAATAACAAATTAAAACTGTAAGCATCTCGACTGAGTGGGTGCATTGGCATTTTGAACCATTATTTGCAGATCAAAAATTCGGCAAAACCGAAACCGTGTGATATGTTCGACTGCAGCTTTAGAGTTATTTTGACGCATCCAGTATCATTTCATGTTTGTAGATGAAACATGAATTGACCAAAACATGAAGAAAATGAAAGAACAATTGAAATAATGGGTTGGCAGAGATGAATCCGCATAAAAGAAGGTAAATACGTTTATCTTCATTCAATCGAATCGCATACATAAACTAATGAACAAATATGCATGAAATTTTGTATGCGTTCCTCTAAAAGATGTATCTAATGATAAATAAATTCGATAAGTGCAAAGGCTGTACTTTTTGAAAAATTGCACAAACTACATAATCTAATCTACATCTAATTGACATTGAGACATTTTCGTATTAAAATCTTCAATTCTATCTCAATAAAATCGTTCGCTATTAAATTTTATTTTATTTATTTATCTATCTGATATTAATTATAGCATATTCATAACATTAGTCGATTAAAAAATCATACCTTAATACTTTTGCGTATCTAAAAGATTGTATTAAGGAAAAACAATTTAATCTGATTGAGATTGAGACTTTTTCATACATAAAAATCTTCACTACTATCTCTCAATAAAATCGCGCGCTTTGATATAAAAAAAGGAATGATACCTTATACTATATACTATATCCGTGTAGTAGAATGTAGAAGTATATAGTATTTTATTTATAGAGGTTATTTTATGCGGGTCGTAAATTTTACAACAGTTTATTGAGCGTATTAAGTAAAACATTTATCTGTTGAGATGTTTATTTAGAAATGTAATGTTATGTTATGTTTTCGGGGTTGTTGTAAGGTGTAAATATATACACGTCACTAATGTAATAGCACTTTAAACAACCAATAAAGCGGCTTGGTGAGCTTACGCAGTGTTAAAATGCAGTAAAAAGCTGAGCCTTGGGCGCTTAGTCTGCGTAGTTTATGTATCGCCCATTTTATCTCTTCTCATCTTATAATATAGCGTTAGCAAACCACCAACCATACCATACTATTATAAAATGAAACACAAGGCGATACCGTGGAACGTTTTTGTATAAGTAGCTCTTATGAAAACGCGCGCGGGTACACTATCTTTATTATTTTATGATTATAATGCACTCAAGTCTACATCTTAAGTATATTGTGCGAAACGTCGAGGGAGTGAAAATATAATCTACGGAGAAGGAGACGAACAAGTGGAGGAGGCCGGGAAGAAAAAAGATTGCGTAGTATTCGAGCGCGTAATGAGGATGAATTTAGTACCTGCGGCAAGTCAATCCCAGGAGTGACCACCATACGTTTTAACGAGCAGCCTTTGTGCGGATTTCTATATCCTAATGGCGATTTGAGAACCCTTACTGCACTACTATAACGTTCGTAGGAGGAAAAGACTCCCACACACATACACACACATGTGTGTGTATTTTGCATATCAAGTTCCATGGACGATGCGAACGCGGAGAGGAAGAGATGAGAGGCGAAATTTACATACAACTGGCGTCAGGTTGGCCGACATAAAAAGACGACAAGCGTCCGAGCTACCCGGCATCCACACAGGAAGAGCGAAAGAAACGGCGTAGGAGCAGAGCGCGGCGGCAGCGGTCACAACAACTGTCACCATCCTGAAGAAACAACATACATATGCAAACACACAACAAAACGCCGCCCGCCCGCTTCTACTAGGAAAAAAATCCATCCCGTCCGTCCGTCCCATACACATACACACACACACAAATATGGGATATTTGTCTCGCCCTTATGGAAATGTCCGCACATTTCCTATAACTTATCTATCCATTCGATGCGAATACTTCTATTAGAGGGTCACTTTGAATTATTTACAAGGCGCTTCCTCTCTCATGTGTATTCGCATGCAAATGGTCAGACAGATCACCATCCAAACCGCCACACACACAAAAAATCACATAAAACCTTACTATGTGTACTATGTATGGCACGGCGGCAACAAACAAGCCAACAACCCAGTCAGCCCAGTATTATTGAATTATTATTCTTGATTTAATTCATTAGCGTCGTTGCACACGTTGGTGCGAGAGCGAGATGTGAATGCTTTTTTGTTTCAGCACCACGTTTGGCGCGCGAGAACGCTGGTTAATTATTCAAAAAGCATTTTGAATTTTTCCAAAAAAACGTTATTTTTTAACTTTGCTCATACATAATTTCGCAAGGCTAACAGCGGAAAAAAATCTAATTAAAACAATTGCTTTCGAATGATGCGGACAACACAAACACAAATATAAACTCTGCTGCCGTGCTGCTGGTTTTTTTGTTTCTCTCTCCGGTGAGGAGCGGGAGCGTTGCCGGAGAGAGTTTCGATGTTCTACAAAAATAACACATAAAATTAAGTCCGCGGATCTAGTAAATGTGATTGTCTCACAAAATGGATCAGGTATATATGCTATATATATAGATATATAATTCTTCTTCCATCAATTCAAAGGAAGAAAGAGGAGAGGCGGCGTATAATAAAAAAACACACTTTGAAAGCATAATAACGGGAAATGGAATTTAGGGGATTTGTTGCCTATTACTAAAAGAATTTTACACCTATTTAACTCTAAACTGTGCTAAGAAAAGAAGTAAAATCAAATGAAATCAGGATGAAAGAAGAGATATATAAGGACAATGGCGCGTATAGCGTGTCTTACTTGATCACGTTGAGGAATTATTTCAGATCCATTTAACATGGCGTCGCTTACAGTCACGAAAAAACTTTTACCAAACTCAAATAATCGCAATGAGACTACGCTTTAGATATATATAGATATATATATATATATATGAGGCGAAATTTTTTTTGCGTCCGATTTCCAATGAAATCAATAAATTTCTAACGCCAAAACACCTTCATCCGATAAATTACTATCACAGAGAAAAGAAGAAAAAAAACCATAAATTGATTTATTCGTTCATTCCATCACACATTTCAGCAAGAAGAAAATCCACCTCAAACACTCAAATATTTTAAACACATTTTTTTTACGCGCATCTCGAACATTCCACTTTTCGTGCTTGTTTAGGGCATTCATTCATTGAAAATATTCAAATAATACATTTTTAGATATATTTATCACAGTTGTAGAATATTAATTAAATATTTTACGAAATATGCTAAAAATGGATCACAAATTTAAATAAAAACTATTTTCTTTCACCAATATTAATGCCTAGTTCATTGAAAATATTAAAATAATAATATTTTTAGATATTTTTATCACACTTTTAAAAAATTAATTTAACATTTTACGAAATTTGCTAAGAATGCATCACAAATTTAGATAAAAACTATTTTCTTTTACCAATATTAATGCCTAGTTCATTGAAAATATTCAAATAATAATATATTTAGATATATTTATCACAGTTTTAAAAAAATAATTAAATATTTTACAAAAAAACTATAAATTGATTTATTCGTTCATTCCATCACACATTTCAGCAAGAAGAAAATCCACCTCAAACACTCAAATACTTTAAACACATTTTTTCTTTCTCGCGCGCCTCCTCGAACATTCCACTTTTCGTGCGCTTGTTTAGCGCAGCATTTAAACGACACAATTTCTTTGCTAACAGCCGTTGGAAATTGCATCTAACCTCATTTAGCACACAATCGTTTCCATTGCATTGGCGCACGACATTTTTTCCGCCACACCGCAACAATCATGTAATACATGCATTCATTAAAATCATAAATTATATTTGCCCCGCGCGCGCTATAGGCAATTATAATATCGGAGATACAAACAATGATAGAATTATGTACGGTTCAATGGTGGGCAATCCTGGCTGGTGGATTCGAAGTGGTTGGTTGCATGTTTCCAACGACGACATCGCAGCAAGCAATCGAGGAGTGATAAGATTGAGTGAAATTTCGTTTTCGTTTTAATAGCACTTCAATCAAATATGAAATTATCAATTTAGATTCAATTAGATTTTGGAATGTGAGCGCGCGCGTTGACGATTTTGCCTGTGTGTGCATGTGCACGGTGGTGTTATGTTTACCCAACCATTTTTATTATGTTACTGCGACGAAAAGCATTTGCGGCAAATTATGACTCTATATAGTTGTGTGCTTGCATCAAATTTCAAGACAAAAGCAAGCTCAACACATATTGCGTAAATGTGTAAAGAGTCTATTATTTAGTAAATCTATTATTAAGCATATACGTAGATGTATATAGATATACACACTCACACACACACACACCACTGTTTGCCTTTTCAACTGCTTACGTAACAATATTTAAAGTGAATAATGATTATTTGCGAAATAATATAACAATTGTTTGTTGGTTAATTAATAAACTGATTAAAGGAGTTTTTGGGATGTAGGCGAGTCGGTATGCAGCCGAGCAATATGTACATAAATCGAACGGTTAGTTCGTAATAAAAAAGCGTAACAAACAAGGCGAAATCTCGATTTATTTAATTTTCCTAGCAAAATGCTGGGAAAATCGTTTTTCCCCTATGATGTAATAAATCTAGCAGTAAATAACAATCGCAGGTAATATGATCATAAAGCAGTCTAAAGAATCCATTTACAGGGCCCGTATAATACGCATTCCTTCAAATAAAACTAAAAGAATAAGCATGAGGGTTACTCTAACCTAGAAAAACAGAAAAAATAAAACAAATCACAACTACCACCACCAGCCTAGACGAAGACGAGGTATATAAAGCAAACTACCATAAGTATAAAAAGCCAAGAAGAACTTAAACCCAATTTATTTGATGCGGCAACAAGAAGTCCTCTGCTTCTACTACAGCGAGCAAAGAAAAAAGAGCAGAGAGGCGACAAAATAGTGATAGGTTGGCGACTTGTGAAGCACTTGGCCCCATTACAATGCCATAAATCTGCACAACCCTCCTCATTGTGTGTGTATCCTACTACTACTACTACTACGACGACTATCACTCCGTAGCTATATACACAAGCACAGAACGAGCGACGAGAATGTCTCCATTGCGCTACAACGATGTATTATCACCACACAAACAAGACAAATTAGTGAGTGCTAAACACATCAAATAGAAAAACAATCAATTACTATGCTATTAACATTATTAAAGATTTTCGCCAGAGATAATGGCTACATTACACTTTTAACCAAGATTAACAGCACAAAAGATGCTAATAGCTGCGCAAAACTTGCACTTAGTTGGGCTAAATTAATTAAATATTTTACCAAATTTGCTAAAAATGCATCACAAATCTAGATAGAAACTATTTCCTTTCACTAATATTAATGCCTAGTTTATTAAAAACATTCAAATAATAATGTTTTTAGATGTATTTATCACATTTTTAGAGTAATAATTTAATATTTTACGAAATATGTTAAAAATGCATCACAAATCTAGATGAAAACTATTTTCTCTCGACAATATTAATGCAGAGTTCATTGAAAACATTTAAATAATAACTTTTTTAAATATATTTATCACATGCTTAGAAAATTAATTAAATATTTTTGCAAAATTTGCTAAAAATGCATTAAAAATCTTGGTAACAACTATTTCCTCTCACTAATATTAATGCTTAGATCATTGAAAATATTCATATAATAAACTTTTTAAATATATTTATAACAGTTTTAAAAAATTAATTAAATATTTTACGAAATTTGCTAAAAATGCATCACAAATCTAGATAAAAACTATTTCCTCTCACAAATATGCCTATAATTCTTTAAAAATATTCAAATTATAAACTTTTTAGATATATTTATCACAATTTTAGAAAATTGATAAAATATTTTACAAAATTTGCTAGAAATGTATCACTACTCTAGATAAAAACTATTTACTCCCACAAATATAAATGCCTAGTTCATTGAAATTATTTAAATTTTTTAGCTATATTTATCACACTTTTAGATTAATTTGGTTTAAATTCGTTACAGTTTGTTTTAGAATATTAATTTTTTAAGTATCCATTCACTTAAAGTTAAAAATACTTAAAAACAATCAATACCAACTCTAAATTGCAATCAAATTTTGTTTCGATTAAAAATAATATACGTTCGGTCTGCATATTTATATGTTTTAGTTAAGCTCCATCTTCATGTTTTTGTAAAAGGTGTTTACATGTTAATGAATAAAAAATAACATATAAGTAAGGTAAATTTTATTTATTTATCAAAAATGGTAGCAGCTGTTTTTGCTTCATAATTTCAAGGAAGTAAATATAATATTGTGGAACTAATTTTGCAAAAAAGGTAGATATGAAACTATTAAATTGTTCATATAGTCCGATTTTCCATTTTGAAATAATTTTTTTAGTAACTTTCAACATTTTAAAATTTAAGTAGTAAGAGTATAATGATTGCAAAATTGTCGATTAATTTTTCATAATTTGTAACAATGCTTGAACCAGTGACCCAATTTCGCACACCAAAATCTATTTGCACACTATTTGTGTTGTTCGCAAAGTTAATTAGATTAATGAAATGAATGACACGCGTTCGTAAAATTATTATATGAGAAAAATTGCGCGCAATCAAATAATAATTTGATTAAATCTGAGAAAGTCATAAAATCCCCGGGTTGTTCGGTAATCGTGCGCGTATAGTAGTATCGCTTCGACGACGACGACGAGGCCGTTTGGCGAAACACATCGCCGTCACCGCGTTGCGACTGAGCACCAAAACAAAACAATTTTTATTTATTTCTCGATCGTATTCTATATACTTAATAATAATAATCAAACTGAAAGCTTCTGTATGTGAAGAGAAGAGAATGGGTATATGGTAAACACATCAAAGTATTAGATGCCTGCAGCGTGTACTTACTTATTCCTGCTGGCAGCTTTGTTGTTTATATACATATACACACACACACACACTCACACATACTCTCTCGGACCTTCAGCAGATGCTCTCAACTGCATTATTTCAGGTCGAACGAACGTGATAACGTATTATTGAGTGAAACAACGAAAGCCTGCGGTTATTTGTGTTCTATGATACCTTGCCCCGCTTTAGCTACCACTACAACACAAGAGAACGAGAGCGCAGCGAGCAGCACAAAGCCACCACCCGCTTGCGTTTTTGTAAAAAAACATCGACAGTTTTATTTATTTATATATATATACTATATATATAAATCGTACCTATCTACTTATATTATGCAAGTTTTAGAAAATTTTCTAATGCGCAAGTGGTCTTGTTTATGTATAAGCCGCCCGCGCGCTCTACCTTCTACACTTCTAATAACCTCTCACCGATTGCATAATAATAACAAGTGCCTCTATACATCTGTTGAATATTTATTGAAAATCATATAGAAGTTGTTTGTTAAAGTGCTTGAGACGTAATCCATAAGTATTTATTATTTTAATTCACTTTTGTATACATTTTGATGCGGCTGCTGATGATGATAAGTTAGATCTAAATATACAATTTGCTACTTATGCTTACTGTGTATCTACATAGAGAGAAATTTTCACACAAAGTGCGCAAAAAGTTGAATATATATAAAATAATTTAGAAACTGCACTGAGTAAAGTTCAAAGCATCTTTTAAGTAAAACTTTAACAGTTAACAACACATTGCAGGTTATTCTTCTTCTCTCTAACTGCTTTTAGATGTAAGTTACAACAACTTTCTTACTAATAATATATCTCGTACTATTTTTCTTTATTTTTATCGCCCGGGAAATTTATTAAATGTTAACGCTTTTGAGCATTATTAATTGACGCGATGCGGCTGTGTATTTGAGGGCGCGTTCACATATTCAATTTTCACGATAATTCAATAAATAACCACAAAGTATAATAGAGAGTGTTTAAAAGACAAGAAGCCAAATGTTGGTGAAAAGGTGAATCACTAACGAAGTTAAAGGTCAGAGGACGCCCTTGTTTGCTAATAGCCAATTCATGGCTGCCAATTAGCTCGTACCTTATTTACTCGCTCACACACACATACACATACACATAGAAAGATCGCCAGCCAGCCAGCATCACCCACAAAATAAGATGCTTCAGCGCTATTTCTTAGATTATCTATTTACCTTCACCTACGAAACAAACAAAATTTCATTCGGGCACGCTCTGCAATCTAAGCTAAAAACTTCAAGCCGTTTGCATTTCATTAATTCCATCATTTTTTTTATTCTCTGCTCTGCTCCATTTTAGAATTATTGTTTTATATTTTCTCGCTCGGTCTTTTCTTTTTTTTGTCGTTTCGTTTCGGGTGTTGTGTGTGTGTTGCATTGTGTCATTGAGAACGATCCAGTGGGAAAATAATTTTATTTGCGGATGCCGGGAAGAATTTTAAAAATCTGTTCGTTGGAGGAGAAGATGAGGGAGAGCGCGGCGATGTTGGTTGTGAGGGCAAAGTTAAAAGATAAAAAATAAAAAAAGGAGAAGTGCTGAAATGTCGCTAACTCGTCATCAAATATTTAAAAGCTCCTGGGAGCGACAGCAAATGGCTACAAGTATTGGTCATCTAAAAAACTTAACGAAAAGTGGATTTAACTGCTCAAGAGAGAAGAGACGCATCGCAAAAAATGTCTTGATGCGATGATTCTATTTTACGTTTTTTTCTTTCATGGTTTGTTTGGGGAATGAATTGAATCCGGCTGCACTCCACCACCGCGCGCTGACACGTTTTTGGATGGTGGTGTAGAAAATGGAAAACTTGGCATACAAATCACGAACGCAGCCGGCAGGCTTTTATTATTAGAAAATGAGGTATGATTTAGCAAGGTTGGAGGAGTGTCCAAAATTGTATAAGAGAAATCGCGGACCTCGCGACGTCGTCGTCGTCTTCATACTACCATACACACAATGCGACACCAATTACTACAGCAGCAGCCACCACCCCCCAACATTTTGCTCCCCATTAATGGCACCAACTTTCTATATCACGTATTCTATCTGGGAATCGTACTCTCGCTCGCGCGCGCGTTTCTGAATTCAATTCATTAGGACTCAATAGATGCCCGATATTTAATAGCACATAGAACATCAAAAACTTTTTCATTCCAGTCCGAAAATCAGTTTATCCCATCCTTCTTTCTCTCGCGAAAACGAAAACAACAACAGCCGAGCCGAAGCAAGCAAGCAAGCAAGCAAGAAGAGAAAAAACAGGAGAAAATGAAACGGGAGCCGACTAAACAATAATAATAATATATGAATGAAATCGAGACGGTTGATGAAAGGAGGAGGAAAAATCGCATTGCAGCTAAAACAATAATAATCATTAACATTTTATATATAGGGATTATTATAGATTACACAAAAGACATTTCCTGCCCGACTAAGTGACCGTTTTGTTAATAATAATGGGAAAAAGGTTTGATATATACGCTTCAAGTTTATATATTGAGAGAGAATGAGCGAGTGTAATGTTAAATGTGCGTGCATATTATATTTGCTTGTCCATAATTTTGGGTTTAAATGTATGGCATTATAGTGTGATTAACTTGCTTCTTTTGTTGAAGCATAATCTGAAGGGATACAAGGCCCGTCAGCTGCGCCAGATTTTAATACACGTAAAATTAAAATTAGGGGTTGATTTGCATCTCGTAATAGGGAAAAAGCGCCCACTACAACTTTACTGTCCTTTTTATATTTTCTCTATAAAAATATCTCAAAAAAAAGTATACGGCGGGGCATTTTTTCGCCACAGTGTGTATATTAAGGAGCTCATTTCCTTGCCAGATCGATCGCTACTCCAAACGCCAAAACAAGTGACAAATTTTTTGATTGATTGCATTTCTGGAGCAAACACAAACAAATTTCCCGAGATTAGACATAGCAAGGCAATAATAATTTGTGATTTTAAAAAATCATCATTCTAATGCACCCCCCATACTCTACAGATTTTAATAAACTCGTCATAAAACAATAAGAAAAAGAAGGAGGAAAATAATACGACGTATACATTATGAGCGGTATCTGACATTCTTTGATTTCCTAATAAGATTCACCACAGCCAATTCATTTATCATAAAATTAAGCAATGCTTCGTTTCACTCTTTTTCTTCCTTCCAACTTTAATTCAAAACGATTTTTATTTTATTTCGCGCAGCGAATGTACTAACTAGTATAGAAATATATATATATATGACGAAAACGTGCTGTTATGTTTGATAATAATATGCTACATCTCTCTATAATAATAACACGTAAAACGTAAAGTTGGCGGATGTTTTGTTTGCCTCATTTTCACTGAATTGTGATGTAATTTTATGTAATAAGTAATTGGATAAGTTTTCGCAAAAAAATACAAAATAAAAATGATTAAATTTGCAATAAATTTTAAAAAAAACAGTTGAGAATCAATAACAAAAATTGTGATTTCTTTTATGTAAAGAATGTAACATTGAAACAAAGCTTTTCGATTATTTTTATCAAATTTCCTTCTCAGTAGATATTTGGTGTGTTAATTTCAATAAAATATTGATAAGAATGTTTTAGATTAAGATGTCTTATTATCTTTAGAGCCACACAGCTTAACGATATCAACATTTTCCATAAAATTGAAAAATTTTGTCGAATTTGATGAATTTTTCTCTATATCTATTCCAATATCAATTGACCTTGAGCCTTAAGGTTAAATAGACTATTAGGTATGTAATTAATTCATATCATAGGGCTGCGGATGTATATAATGCCAAACACAATACTAGCTGTTATACTATTACTTGCTTCAGAGACAATCCTGGTTCAAAAACGTAAATTTACCAGGAGCCTTACATAGAAGCAGAAGCCATTTTAGATGAGTTTTGTAACAAAAATTAAATTTACATTTATTTTCATTTGTATTGATGCATTACTCTCAAGTTCAATCTAATCTATTAAAATATATCCGATAATCAAAATAACTCACGAATAAAATTGGAGGCTTGTGATGTATTGATATTTTCTCACATTCTTTCTTGATAAAAGTGCAATGTTATAAATGAAAATAAGACTGCTAATTAGTTTTTAACGCAACATTTCTTAAATTGTAATGTAAGAGACATATTTTGCGTGTAAGCTATACCTGCTATTAGAAATACGTTGATTTTTGAATCTTATGGCAAAACTGGTAATTAATTGAATGTGCATTAGTAAAATGAAGACGATGCATATCAAATTGTAAAGTTGCCAAGAAACCACTAAAAGGCATTGAATACATATTAAAGATAGTGAATCAATGACATGACCGGACATATATTTCCTTTTACAACTACACACACATACGACATCCCTTTCATCCTGGTTTGCTTTAAGGCATTTATGAATACATAATAAATATCAAGTTTTGAAGTTTCGAGTAAAGTTTCCATCTCCTCCTCGAAATCTATATGGATGTGAGTGTTGTATTATATATGTTTGAGAGTGTGTATAATGCGGTTTGCTGCATTGAAACGATATTTTTGTGTTGTTTTTCGTGGACGCGTATGAGGAGAGTGAAGAAAAAAATAGCGAAAGCGGAGCCCGGGTTGTATAATTTGTTATGCGCGTTATTAATAGTCAAAAAGGTTTAATTAAGTTTTGCCAGGTTGCACACACACACACACACACACACACACACACACACACACACACATCGTTATTGCGGAGGACTTACCACAAGAGGCGCTGTTTGAGTCGAGGTTCGCGGTCTGTTTGAGAGAGGAATCGCAATATACTTGATGATGGCATTAGCCTACAACAGCCGGGGGACCAATCGCTTTTATAACTCTCTCTCATTCTCTCCTCTATATATAGATATATATATGTACGAATTTCTAACCTCTTACAACACATGTCGCTCCCAAAAATTTGCTAATAAGCCATTTCGCACAAAAGCAACCGAACGAGAAAAAAAATTAGATTATCATCCTTTCAGCATCCGCACTTCTTACACCACCCCGAAAACTCTCACACATACATACACCGCTTATCTATCTATGAAATAATCCATATCTACACGATGGTGTTGCGTTGCTTAGTAAGTAGGTAGGTACACCACTTAAAATATTTCGTATAAATCCATCGGATGGATTTATTACGCCGAGCAAATATTTTCTCACATAGATTTTTGTTTGTAATAGTTTTAAAAGGTGTTGCAGATGATTGCAAAGTTTCGCAAGCAAGCAGCCCGGACGGAAAAGAGTGAAACATGACGTTGAAAGATTTACCTGAAGGCTTTGATGAGTGTTAAGGAAAGAGCTTTACGAGAATGTGTGTATATATATAGATGTATATAAGAAGAAGGAAGGAACGTTAATTATCAGGAAGGCGCTTATATATGAGGGATGGAACAAACATCGTTCGTGTAAGAAGGTTTGCTTTAATAAGTGCTCGCGCGCGCTACTATACAAGATGACATTTATCCACTCCAAAGATTATCCTAATATTTACAGATGGAAATTGACTACGTGTTTTTATATTACGAATGGATTATGTAACGTGACAGATTTATAATTCCTTTAAATGGAGTGGTGTGTTGCCTGCCGGTATGGAAAGAAAATGCGCGGCGCCCAAACCACATTTTCTGTTAGGTAGGTAGGTTGGCTGGCTGGCTGGCTGGTTGGATGTGCGCGGTGTGTATGGTTTTATAATATGAAATATACATCATTCTATAGCTAAGCAACAAGAAAATAAAATATGAAATATGCGCGCCGTCGGGCCCTTTGATTTATTAGCAACGTTCGTTAAATACTGTGGCTTTCCTGCTTCACTTAACCATCCTGCTGCTTCCTATTACTACTCTTCTATAAAACCATCTTTTATATACGACGCGCACACACACACATATATATACACACATAATTAAACCAGACCCCCTTTAACTATTCCTTGCGCTTTCATTCTCTCTTAACCAACACCGTGTGATGATAATGAAAAAATATTTGAATAGTCATAGTCGATTGATAAAATTTTCATAGCCAGGCGGAAAAACTTTCTTTACTTTAATGTAAGATTAGTTAATAACTAACTGAACAAAAACTATTAAAAGCTACTTTCTTTTCAAGATTCAAACTTTTTCAATTAACTCATCATAAATTAATAATTCATTAACATATTTAACTGTTGCATGGGCATCGCCGCCGTCACTACTATACTACTAGATTTCCAGCGCAGCAATACGCAGATATTAAATAAGTGAATAATTGTGGTAATGCGTTGATTAATTAGTAAATGAATTAATGCAATTAAATTGAGTTGAAATGCATGGAATATATTAAGAACAGGTGTGTGTGTCGAATGAGCGTGTGTGTGTGTGTGTGTGTGTGTTGGGAAAGGTGTACGTTGTACGTTTTAGTGCAAATGTTGCTGCTGCTGCTGCCGATGCTAGAGAGCAAAGAGGAGAGTAGTCGGTATATACATATATATATAAACCCCCACGTTTGAAACCAAATACAAGCTCCTAGATTTCCGACCTGTGTTTTGGTTTTCGTCCAATTAAAGGCAAACACAAGACGAGTCTGCCTGAATTAACGTGAAACGTTACTAATTCTCCCTCAAATTATCATCATCTCCATCTGCTTCATGTTCAACTTGCTACAAATTATTACAATCTTAATATGCGACTCATTTTATATAGCTTTGATTCTATGCTTTTTTGGCTTTATTATGGCGACAATTTGAGCGCACATTTTATAAAATCGTTTGCGTTTAACTGTGTTCTATAAAATTGACGATTTAATAAAATTTTATAAAAAATACAATTGTATGTATTCACATATACATATACGATTAGAAAAGCAAATAGATTAAATGTCTGATTTAACAAAATGAATTAATAAGTGATATTTAATATTATTTTTGCATTAACCTGCATCACTGCATAGGTCCCAAAATACTTTTATTCAACATTCACCGTCAATGTGCAAGTCAGAAATGTAACAAATATTTCGGACATACATCAAGGGACTAATTGTAAATCAATATTCACAAATTTTCGGTTTTTAACACTAACATTTGTATATATCTTTAGTTATAACTATATGAATGCAATGATTTCTTTTATCGATTAATTAATCAATATGTTTTATAGATTAAATTGTGAATAAAATAATTTAATATATACTGTATCATTAGTGAATCGTTTGCGTTTAACTGTTCTGTGAAATTGACGATTTAATAAAATTTAATAAAAAATACAATTGTAAGTATGATATATCTACATATATGTATATGTATAAATGCCGATTAGCTAAGCAAATAGATTAAATGTTGGATTTAACTAAATGAATTAATAAGTGATGAATATTTAATATTATTAGAAAACTTATTAGTTAGGTGTAAAGTTTTTATCTACGTCTATGTAATGTAAGGTACGTGTAATATAATAAAATATAGAAATCGTTGGTTATTATGATGAATGTGATGAATGATATATAAAGTTATTAAACGAAACGATTATGCCAAATTAGTAGTGGGGCCATAATAGATAGTAATTTAGATCGTTTGAAAATGTTCAATATTACATACACATTGAAAGGCACACACACTCACGTACATACATACATTTGTTAACCGTCTTACCATGAAATTCGAGTTGGTGTGTATATGTGTGTGTACGTGTGTGTGTGTGTGTGTGTGTTGGGGATGTATTCGTGCCGAAGACAATTATAATCGTTATGTATTCATAGTACAGTACGATAATTAATCTAATGATCGTGAATGACCAATAATAGTGTCTTATCATCTTGCCAATAATGTAACGAAAAATCAATTTGGATGAGGAGGAAGTAAAGCAGCAGAATAAAGGGCGGCAGCGACAGTGGAAGCGGATCGGCGCAAAACGTAAAATTATTTCACCGTTTTATTGCAATAAAAGTAAATAACAATTGAATGAAATCTCTTTTCGTGATCTTGGTAATCTTGAAGCGTGTGTAATGGCTTAAACTGTTCATTGAAATCTAGAAGGGCTTATTGTGGCTGAAATCAATTCCACAAACTGAAAATATTATACTATTGCTATAAAGCGAAACGACGACCGAAAAACAATTCAATTTCTTTCCACCCACCGCCACCACCACACTATTGCAATTTGTCAGTCACGAAATATTTAATATCGTTTTGAATCAACACAATTAATAATCACCTCACAAACACAATCTATTTTCGTATAATTATGCCAATATTATCTGCTTGATTTGACGTTTTCGAAATGTAATAATAATTATATTCACTAATATTGTAGAGATAACAGTTAATAAACTTACAATAGCGAATTGCGATCAAAAACTTTGATTTACCGAACAGGAACAGCTTGAAAAGCAACATCGTACAGGCAATGGAATGATTCTCTAATAGAAATTGAAATAATAATAAAAACATAGCGCGCGGCGCTGAATAAATAAATTGAATAATATAAAGTCGTTTCGGAAAATGACGACAGACAAGGTGCGTGTTGCTTAAATAATATAGAAGCTGGTCGGATCACGTTAGTTCAGGAAAAGTAGGAACTTTTCACATTCGCATGTTTAATAATTCCTGACCACTCCGCCCTAACTAATCTAACACTAATATAATCTATTGGTAATATATTATATAACTATACTGACACACACACACACACACACATACTATGGAATACTGCATGATTATTTATTTATTACACGCCGATCATGTTCGAGAAAAGTTTTTTACTTTACTAAAAGATAATAACGTATAGTATGGTAGTATATGTATATACCATACATATATAGTATATGGATGCGAGGAATTTTTTTATTTATTAATTAACCGATATGTTCTATATTAAATTATGAATAAAATAGTTTAACATACACTCTAGCATTATTGAATGTATAATAAATAGATATAGGTGCATAGGTATTAGCTATTGGTAATTATATATTGTATATATAATCATTTATTTATATTTTCTGGCAATAAAAATGAAAATCTACATAAAATACGTCGCTGAAAGAGGTGATAATTTTATAGATTTCGACCTCAATTTAGCTGTGAAGAAAGTCAAGAAAATGAAACAATTTAACCAAAAATTAAGTAATATGGCTTAACCTATGCAATTAAAACTTAAAAATTTCGAAACCTATATGTTACTGATTAACGAATTATTTTCTTACTTTATACTACTTAATGCCAGCTAAATTTTAAGTAAATTTTAATATATTTGACAACAATGCTATTTTTGGAAACGTATTATAATTCCAATAGTATTAGAAAGAGGTTAGTATTTTTTAAGAAAACTATTTTGTTAAGTATACACCTACTTTTTTGCACTGCCCTGTATTACGACAGAGGTCCGATAATGCTTTTATTCAAGATTCATTGTCAATGTATGGTGAATGTTGATATTTGGCAGTGCAAGTCAGAAATTAGAATATTTAACAAAGATTTCGGACGTAAACCAAGGAACTATGTATTTCTCGACATTTTCCAACTTTCGGTTCTTCACAGTATCAAACATATTTGTAGATATATCTATAGTACCTATATGGATGCGACAATTTTTTAAATAGCTTAATTAACTGATATGTTCTATTCATTATATTATGAATAAAATAGTTTACAATAAACTCTATACTATTATTATTGCATGTATAATAGAAAGGTGCATAGAATCACATACGTATTATACAACATATAATAATCATTTATTGTATTTGCTGGCAATGAAAATGAAAATGTTAGAGCTAATTTTATTTAATTTGGAGCGAAATTATTCTCCCATTTAGACCCATTTTCAGTTATTTATTTATTTTGAAATCGAGCAGTCGAAACAACACAAACGTTAGAGCACTTAACCATAAAATGTTTATCAACGTCCATTTGAGATAGTTAAAGTGCAATTTGTTTGGAAAAATACTAACTAAGAAGAAAGACGATGACGGCGAGGAGGACGACGAGGACAAAACACAAAATAATATGTATACCTTATATATGTATATATACGTATCGGGCTAATTATAAATCGATAGGAAAACGGTTTCCCCTCTGCGCCCCCAACACTACACTACAGTAAGTTACTTTCGGAAAGCAAAACGACTAAGCCAGTCATTTTCCTCTATTAATATTCCAGTAATTAATTTTCGGCTTGCGTGTACTGAAGATAGCGGACTGCGTGGTCTTTATGCCTTTTAATGAGCGGTTATCGGTTTGGATCGACTGATCAAATACACTTAACTGATTTATTATTTATTTACTTAAAAACGATGGTTACCTCATTCAATTCGGGACGACGCTTCAATCAATCTAAATAAAAATGATCGCGTTATAAATGATAATAGACTGCATAGCGCGGCGCGCCACGTCGAAATCCACCACCACCACCACTACCCTTTAAACTATTATTAATTATATTCGAAACACCGTAAAATCTTCATGGTTTATGTTATTTGAATGAAATTAACTCGCTAAGCCAGCGTGTATTATGTGCGATCATAAAAAAATCAATTTCGCGCGCAAAAATAATAAACAATGCGAATGAAGTTGTATCGTTGTACCGTAATTTCATTAAAACCATACAATTAAGCTAATTTCGAAATATTATTAAGGCATTTTAATTAACAATATCATTACATAGTAATAATAAACATTATGTATTAAATTACCGCCTTTGAAACAATATTTTAAAAGCAATTTCGCATTAAATTTATCGCAAGATCAAGCGAATAGATTAATGTATTTTTAATTAACGAGAAGTGTAAAAATAAATAAAATGCAATAGAACGAACAGAACTAAACTTTCAAACAACGTACACCATTTATTTTTTAATAAATTAGCTCGTTGATTGCATTGCATATACAACACAACAACACAACAACAACAAAAAAAAGGAGAACTTAACGAAACTTAGAAATTAGTTTTCTCTGCTAAAAATTGATGAAAAGTTTTTGATTTTTCAATTTTGTAGCCCGGTAGATTAATAAATATTTTGTTTATGCTATATCGTGTACTTTCGAAAAACTTCAATCAATTTCGATGATTTAAATCTTTGGCGCTGTCTGAGCGGAACAACAAAGCCAGCAACACAACAAAACAATATTTTACTTATTAAAGTAGTTATTTTAATTACTAATAAACTTTTCGTGCGCAACGCAACGACGACGAAGGGAAATAATGGTAATAAGTTTCCATTTCTTTCAACAAAGCTGAATGATAAAATAAAAACTTGCTCGGTAACGCTTGGTAACGTGCGATACACGTTTTTTTTCGATCTGAAATTACACAAATACTACTACAATTTTTTTCTTTTTTTATTTTTTTCCTCTCTTCGGCTAATAAATAATATATGCACGCACGTTTGGAATTATTATTATATGGGTGGGTTTTTTCTAGATTTATCGATGGGAGCGCGTCCACCTGACAGATTCCTCCTTACGCTTACACAGTATTATAATCTACATATTATATACAATGTGATTTTCGAAATCAGCAAGTCGCCGCGCGTTGTTGCGTCAGACGTGTGCGCGAAATCTCGTTGAATTATTAAACATTTTTGCACACATGATGTTCCCGCCTCGATCAATTATTAAATCGCATCGGATGCATCATTATGCATGCAATAATAAGCGTACCTTACATGCAGGACGAATTACAAAAAGAAAAATGCGCCATGTAGTAGTTGTTTGTAATAGTAGTCGTCGTAGTAGTAATAATAATAATAATGATAAAAAAACTTTTAAACAAGTTTTCGAAAAGAATATTAATTAGGTCAAAGTTGAAAGCACGAGGTTTTATCTGGTTGTGTATGCGTCGTCTAGGTCTCAAAATAAACGTAAATTTTGTGAGAGAAAAAAGGTGCAATTAAAATTTTATGAATCGCAAAGTTACGGCGATGCATAAAAATCACGTCTTTTTCTTAATTTGCCTGCAAAAATGAAGCAGTTTCGATTTCCTAGATCTTAAAAATGTAAAAAACCAGTTTAAACATTCCAAATTTTAGGTTTAGTTAAAATAATGTGTGTGATTGTGTTCATATATTAAAAAAGCAACAATTTTTACTCATAATAGATATTTTTAAGAGTTTTATAACAAAAATACTTGTGTCTAAGAAATACTTGTTAAATAAATAATTAAATACAACATTTATTTATATACAAATGTGAGAATAAGATTATTAGTTTAGATAGAAAGGAATCCAATATATTTATTTAGATAATTGGAAAAATATAGCTATATCTTGTAAAGCAGATCTGTAAATTCCTTTTTTATAATAATATAAGTCTTAAAGGTTAAATTTTGCAAAACATTAAGTAGGTAGGTATATAACTTTTCCAGAAAATGCAAGCGGTTTTTCACTGTAAGATGTGAGACCAATAAATACATGAAAACAACAATGCAAAATGGTGAAATAAATAAATCCACAATGCAAAATGGTGGATGCGCCGGTATATTCGTGCTTATTTGTAAAAATACATACGCAATGTAATTATGATTTTTAAGTTAATTAGTGGTAAAGAAAAAATATGAAATTTAAATATTGTATAATAAGTTAAGATTGGAAAGTTGCTTTTTTGTGTTGTTCGGGTTGAAGTGAAATTATATAATCAAAGCGTATGCGTGCAGTTATGACCAAGTCAAGCTGTCACATAGCAGGTTGGTAATTATAAGGTTGAGTAACATTCATTACGTAGAAATTGCTTGCCATACACACCCTTTGCTCAACACAACGTATTCACATATTACATATACCACCTACGTAACGTTCCCGGAAAAGTGCAACACGTCCCGTTCTTGTTGTGTATGAATGTTGTGATCGCGCGCGCTCGCAGAAGGAAATGAGATAGCGGAACAAAAATTACACGCAATTTCTTATCGGCTTTTCACGTTTTTGCACAAAGATTTATGGGCTTGCGGAAAATGTGCACTAGTAGACGCTAGCTCGCTTGTTTGCGTATGTTGCACCATCGTTTCGCCCGAAAAACCGGTTAATAATTGCCATGCCAGACGTTTATTGTTAAGAATTTATTAATTAAGTTGTTTCCTTTTCCATTTTAATACTTTTCCAACGCGCCCAAAATTCTGGCCCAATATCGTGCGCTTGCCCTTTATTATTGCGCTACTAAAAGCGACTTGGGCATAATTTAACGTGTGCACATTTTGAAGTAATTATAGATCATAATTTCAGCGACGAATTCTAATTAAAATTTAAATATAATATATTTTTCCTCCCCATTCCAGCGCTAATTTATTTATCACCAATGTACCGATCGTGCAAATCGTCTCAAGGAGCTAACTGATATAAGATATTGTTGTGTGATTAAATAAGATGAAGGAGAGAAAAGTGAATTAAAAGTCTATCGACACCCCGAGCAATATCCGGTTTAAGTTGTTTGATGTTTTTATGTATGTGTGTGTGTGTGTGCGACGGCGGCGACAACTAAACAAAATCGTAATGAAACAAATTTCTGATTAAAATTAATCCAATAATAAAATGGGAATGTTGTACAAGACGTGGTGCGGAATTTCCATCATAGTATAATATTGTGTGTGTGTGTGTAATTTTAGAAAAAGTTTTTTTGCTTAAAAGCAAGTCTTGTTAATTACGCTGTAATACAATTTGCAACCAGCATCGGAGAGCAAAAAACGTCTAATTAATAAATCTAATTTATTACGTGTTATTAAAAGCATTTGTAATTTATTAACCGATTTACAATACGAAAAAGGACGAAAAAAAACTTTTCGATTACTAGCGAACGCGAACATTGACAACATCGACGTCGGGGCGACACATTTACCGAAGCCAGTCATTAATTTTTTAACTGTGTGTGCCAGCTAGCTTTCTCTATTTTAAGCATTGAAGGGGAAACTTGATTCTTGCTTGTAATTTCTTGAGACGTTTCTCAAACGAAGAACACGAGTTGCTAGTGAAGTGTGTAATTAATCTGAAAATGCAGGTAATTTATGCTTGGAATGTTTATTGCACAGCCGGGGTAGAGCTAATTTACGTGCCGTCACCACATGGACGGACAAGAAGCGAACAACGCGCGCATACATATACACACACATATATACACAGCCTGGAACATTAAAAACTTTCCCAGTAGCTAAAAACTATCCGAAAAATTTGCAGGCAAACAAAGATCGACGTCGGCGACGACAAAGCGTAGTCGTCACACCATCATCCGGCGAGCGAGTGGATGATGATCCGACGAACAGTTGCTGCCAGTGCTGCCTTCGACAAACACAAGACGCTGTGATGTGGTCTGCGGTAGGCTGTGTACGCAGACGACGTTTCGCCGAAAACCCTCTCCGCCTGCCTTGCACCCTTTCGCTTCGCATATTACAGTCCGTCAGTGTCATATACAATATAATGATATATTGCGAATAGACAATGAACAGGGGTGAGGTATAGTAGCGAAATAAATGCAGACTTTGAAATAGAAAGAAGACGACTAGAAAAAACCCAGCAGCAGCGCAAATAATGTTTGCGGGTTAATTAGACACACACAAAAAGCGCGAAGGGGGGTGGTGATGGTTGGTTGAGAATTGTTTGTTGTCCTGGCACAGGCTATCACCGATATTATTGGCGCTATGCAGCACGGCAGCAAAACGTTGTGTGTGTTGTTGTATGCTATGCCTCCTCGCACATTAAAAAAAACCACCACCGCCGCCGCGCCACTACGATGAGGCAGGCGATCAATTAACGTTCACACACAAACAAACCGTTTCTCTGGATAGGAGAAGAGAAACGTCATCACATACAGACAGAAATAATTTTGGTAATTAATTTTTAATCCACCCTGCAAGGTATAATACAAGGCTAAAATATATTCAACATCCTGCAGATGTTTAATATGTTCTGTATGGATCATTAGAGGTTGAACAGGAATATGAATGCTATTATCCTTATTTACATCCCTTCCTAGGACCTTTACACGTTTACTACGTTCCTAACGATTCATTAGTAAGATTCTAATACATGCAGACGAAAATATAACGTTGGCTGGATAAATCTGCCGCGTTTTGTATATTTTTTTAATAATAATAATAAACATGAGACGGCGGCGGCTGAGTGCGCGCACATGCGTTTTGTTTTACGTCCTGAATCGTAAAATTTTTTCCGTCCTCCTCAGATGTGCGCTCTTTGGCGCGCACTATGTAAGTAAGTGTGTTTTGAATAAAGTCAACAAAGATCAACAGTGTGCACTTTTATGGTGCAATCATCGCGACAGATGTTTAACTTTTATGAAAATCTTTTTTAGATCAAAGCGCAATAAAAGTGTTTTTTGTCTCTCTAGCTAGTCTTCTTGCCTTTGCCCCGGCATTATCATCATCAGCAAAAAATATTTACGAGCAATACTACTATGTATTATTTAATATGATCCACTTTAAGTTATGTAATAGTATTATATTACACATTTTATAAATTAAGATTTAAGATAATTATATAGCAGCATGAAGTTGAGTTTATAATTTTATAATAATGGGTTCGAACTTTTTGTTGCAGAAAGTTTCGGACTGGATTTTTTATAATTCTAAATATGAAACATATATAATTTTTAATTTAAACTGGCATTGTGTAATTTTTGCAACGGCCGGTGGTTTAATTAAGTTTAATTGGAAAATTGTAAAAATATTAAAAATAATCAAGTTACTTGTATAATTCAAATTTATTAATACCCGAATGAATATTAAAAGCAGCGGCCCGCTCTTTCGCCCTCAAATATTAATTAATTACATTATAGTTTTTTTTCTTCTCTCCTCTTCGCGGAATATGAATGAATAAAACACGTACAATTGTTTTCAAAAGGTTAAGGATGCATATCAAGCAGATATAATTCAGTTTTCAGAATAAGAAAAGTTGGTAATTATGAAGGACAGGTTCCGACTACTGACTCGAAGGATGAAGTAGAAAAGTTTTCCATGAAATGTTGCACTATTCAGTTTAGTTACAATTTTATGTCTGCGCGATGGTTTTCCCTTACTATGCAAGTCTAGAAACTTTCCTATATACATATATACAACACATACATATATATAGATATAATACAACATTTTATTATTTCACCAACACATCGCGCTGTGAATAAAAAAGCAGCACCGACGAATAAAAAATAAAGAAAATTGGGAGAAAAGTAGATACGTGAAGATGTGAATCCGAAAATTTATTATTATTTAAATACTCTAATAATAACTCACGGGGAGTACTTATGTTTGACCACTAGATTTATAATCAGGATATTTTTAAGTATTTTCAACCAGTATTTGTTTGGTATATACAAAATAAATTATTTAAAAAACAGTTTTGAATTAATTTTAGTAAAAGAATTACCTACTATGAAAATCTAGAAACTTTCCTATATACAACAACAACACACTGTGAATAAAAAACAGGTGAATGAAAAAAAAATTAATTTGAAAAAAAAGTGGATATGCGAGATGCGAATCATCCGAAAATTTATTATTATTTAAATACTAAAATAATAACTCACGGACAGGTGTATTAATTATATGAATAATACATACATACACAGAGGTTATATTATGTTTACTCTGATTTATATAATCTGGCTGAATTAATTCATTCCAGAGAGGGTTAGAGAGAACGAACCATAACCTGCACTAAAACAACATCTAACTTGTATGATAATGTAATGTTGTAACAAACAGCGCAAGCAAGACAACAACATGTCAATGTTGTATATGGCTTGGGCGAAAAAAGAATCAAGTAATATTTTGATTGGGCTCCGCGCTCCGTTCGTTGCTTTCGTTGCTTAAATCATTATTTAATAGCGGCAATAACTGTCAAAATATATAAAAATACTCTTTTTAAGAATCATACGATGCGAGGCAACGCGCTCATTCGTTCTTCCTCTCCTCGCTTGCTTGCAATATCGCATCCTGGTGTGTAGGTATATAGTGGTAGAAGCGCTCGCTGCCGAGCAATGTATTTTCATCGTTATTGGTGCGTTAAGACATAACAGAATAAAATAAATTGTGCGTTTAGAGGATGATATTTATTTGTATCGTGCGATGGAATGCGTGCAGTTATCAGGATTTACGGCCCATATGGTTTAATTGAATGAATTTTTTCTTATTATTGTTGTTGCTGCAACAACAACAAAAATTGATGAATGCTCTAATTGGTTTATGTATCTCGTCGACGACGATGGTGTCGAGTTTTAGCTATCGCGCCAAGCTCTCTAATTCGATTATTTACCGGGGAATATCGTAGTGTTAATTTGTATCAATTAAAGGCGTCTAGCCTGTTTTTGTATATCCCATCTGCGACGGGCTTTTTTTGCCAACCTTCGTCGTCGTCGGCACTACTGACTGTGCGATTTCACATTTGACGTGATGTTTATGTGTGTGGTTTAATTTCACTCCCCAAAAGATGTGTATTGTGCCATTAAAATGCGCGCAACGACTTCGAGATCGAATAAATTGGTGTGGTAATGGAATAAAGCGAATCCGTTGGGGGGATGTGGATGCGACTATCCGATTGATACGTAACATAAAAAAGAATGAATGAAAAAAATGGGCCTACCTGATCGCTGAACGATGGTTGGAAGACATCGTCAGGGTATCGAGAATCAATCAAAAATTTAAGTTGGAAAAGAAGAAGCTTCTTCGAGGAGGTAGTACTGATGGTCGAACGCAGAAAGTTGAGTGCTTCCAAGAACTCGAAATGCCGACGGACACCACCGATTCGGTACGATTTTAAACGAGGGGTGGTGCACGTCTAGTCGCTGCCGCCGCCGAGCACACTTTGCGGATTCTGAAGGAGAACGTGGGGTGGACGTTGGCATGGCCCGCCCGCTTGGAACGACAAGGACCACCGGGTGCTCCATACAAGGCGATCGATTTCCACGACGATGACGACGACGACGACGATGCTGATTTTTTCGCCCCTTTTTTTTCTACGTTGTGAAATATAATAATGCGTGCACGTATGATAATGAATGCAAATCTTCAGCAGCGATAGATAAAGACAGTTTTATTAATTTGCAGCCGCAGATAATGAAGAAACCTTTGCCGCTCCCTTCATCCCAACAACGCAGAGCCTAATTTTCAAAGCGAGGCAAAAGAGCAAAGTCGTAGTCAGTGTGTGTGTGTGTAGTATATAGGATCCAAAACGTCCGATGGCTTCATCTGGTATAATCCTCTTAATAGATTCTGTCCAAGGCGCATCTGACGCTATCCAAAACCCTTTCAGCTTAGCATTGTTAACACAAGATCCAATAAGTCAAAGTATGCCATGTGAAAAACAAGCAAGCTTTTCAAACTGTTTTGGCTGCTCCCTATTTTCAGCAGCAGCAGCACTAATTATCCACCCCCGCTCTAGTCTACACACAAGCATATTTTTGCATGCCGATAGTATAAATAACAAAAAAAAACATAATCTAAAAAGAAAGTGAGCTATTAAAAACTTTTTGCCGTTAACTTTGAAAAGAAAGTTTATCGATTTTTTGAAACTTTTTGTCCTACTTCTTGTTGTTGAATTGAAGACAAACTCTCCAGACACATTCATTCACAAAAATTTTTGCTTCGAAAAAATGTCGTTTTTTTAATTGCAATGCAACGCATGCGCGGTAATTGCCGTTGGACGAGAGAAAAATTTCTATATATATATTTGCATTGTAGCAGCAGCGAGTAGAAAAAAAGCGTGGTAACGTCCTGTGCTCCACAAGCCGGCTACGAAGCTCGACTGCAGAGGGCGCAAACGCGTAACCCTTCTCTAACATTCGCCCCGCATGTACGCCCAGACCACTAGGCTTAGAAACTTACGCGTTTTTTTTCATTTCAAACTTCTTTTCTATACGGCAAACTTTTTACCAGTCACACACGCTCCACTTTTTTTCGATCCGGCTGCCTTGCTGGTGCTCTCCTTTTTTCCAGAGAGCCTCTCTCATTCGGCGCTGCCTGCCTCTAAATATATGTGTGTTCATACATACACACATACACACACATGCATCGAAAACTTTTCTACATTTGCTGTACATATAAATATGGACGCAATTTATATTTTAATAAAAATGTTTACCATTCATATTCGAATATGTTTATATTTTAATAAATTATTTCGCTTGCAAACATCAAACTTTTTCATTTACCAAAATGTGCGAGAGTATGATATTACCATTTTTTCCCTTTGATGGGAAAATACAATTTTTTTATATTCATACAGAAAAGAAAAGTTTTGTATCCAAATGAGTTTCCAGTCTTAAAATATTAATTTTTTTATTCGGGCAACGAACGTAGATATGTTTGTTTTGCGTATGTGTGTGTGTAAAATTTAGATCAAATCATCAATTGTGCAAAGTTGGTCAATCTTGAAAGCGCCGCGCATATAAACATTTTTACGATTTTCTTTAAATAACATTCCAATTCAGGAAGTTTTTCGTGCTGGTAACGCCAATAAAACGTTTCAAAGTGCTTGTTTAGAAAAATTAAGTCGAATCTAAACTATACCCTTTAACTAAAATGTCTATAAATATGTAGTACAGTAAACTTTGGCTGGAAACAATATTTCGAGTATTCGACTATTAAACTTATATTATCAAGATATGTTTTTAGTGTTTTTGGACAATATTTATTAGATCTGTATAAAATTATGGTCTATTTTAAATAAATTTTAGTAAAACTAATGGAAAATTGTTAATAAAATTTAATAAAACGTTTTAAACGTTGTTTCTTTAAAAATTAAATAAAAAATACAATATAAAATGGTGGATGCGCCGGTATATTCGGGCTTATTCTAAAAATACAAGTGCAATGTAACTATAAAAAAATATTTAAATATATCGTTTAAACGTTGCTTGTTTAGAAAAATTAATTGCAATCTAAACTATACTCATCAAATAAAATTTAAGAAAAATAAAGACAATTAAAAGTTTCTAGCTTTTTGAACAAATTTTAATAAACAATTAACGAATAAGTTGGCCGGTTTTAAATAAATATTTGTCGATATAAAAAAAATTTAAATATTTTCATGCAAACTTATGTTTTATTACAGAAATTTTAAAGAAATTGAAAGTTTGAGGACATTTAATACTAATCCTTAAAGAAAGTTAGATTATTAAGAGAAAAATATATTTACCAGTTTAAATAATTATGTTTCTGTTAACTATTAAATAATTACAGCAAATGTTAAGCAATTTCAAGAATTATAAACTTATTAAACTACAACTAAATTTTTTTTAAATATTAATAAATATATATTTACAATTTCTAAGTAAGTAGTTATGCTTCTATAAACTTAAATGAAATTTGAAGATTTTTTTATAAAAACTTGTGTTTTATTACATAAAGTCTAAAGAAATTTGAGATTAATCCGTAATTTTTGTTCAGATTTTTAAATAACGTTAAAACTTTATATTTACAAATTATATTTAATTAAGCTTGAGTTAAATTTTGAAAATTTATTATAACTATAGACTATTAAAAATAAAAAAAATTAACTTCTCATTTATTCACATTTTTAACTAATTTTTATCTATTGGTAGACTTCGTTTGCGTAATTTTCAATAAATGAATTGTTAGAACTGCAAATTCAATTCTTTTTACTAACAACTATATCTAACAACATATTTTTTTTTATTTTTACACAATTTTTATCTATTGATAGACTATATACCTAAATAGATTAATATCACTACATACTTTAAGTGTTTTTATTCCAAGCAAAAAATTCTACAAATCCATGTATTATTAACGTCGCCTAGAATTCATCTTTTAACCGCACGCCGTAAAACCCGTCCTATTTATAAAAATTTTTAATGAAATTAGCTGGAATCTTATTCACTTGTAGCCAAGCCGTAAAATTTTTTATATTTTTTTTTAATATGAAATTAAATTTTCAGCGACAACCTGCGTCGTTCGTCTGCCTGCTGCATCGCCGCCGCCGCCGCAGCCTCCACCACCACCACGACGTGTATAATAAATTTTAAATTTGCCCACAATTCACCCAAAAAAAACTTTATCAAAAAAAAAGAAAATTCATCTAGCTATAGGTTGATGGTGACGCAAGATATTGAAGTCGCATGATTGATAGTGATTTCCTTCCTCTCTGTCTCACCGAGTGTCTCCTCTCGGTGAGCGTAGCGTTAACTTGCCTTCACTTTTATGAGATATAAATGTGGAGTTTTTCATGAATAATGTAGAGATTGTAGTATCGTCACAGACTGTCTTTACACTGCTTGTGAGTGTGGGTGGTGTTTTTTTTTTAATAAAAAAATCATAACATTAACAACAACGCGTGGCGTATATGTATACGTATACTACGTTCGACGAGAAATTAATTAAATTGAAATGTTTTCGGGAGAAAAACTTTTTTTCAGCCGGTATTAATAATCGTAATAAGCGAGCAAAAAGAAATTTCTTCATTGAGGGTAGTTAATTAAAAATGCTAGATTAACATTCCAACGCGCACGCGAATGTCCGAGAAAATACTTTCCGTTGTTAGCTCGCAATTTTTTTTTCGGAGGAATGAGGGTGAGTTCGAGAGGGCGAAGGGTACGATACTAAGCTGACCTTTCCTACGAGCTGATTAGCTGTAAACATAATATTTACATTTCCTTTCCCAGTCAGCCGCCCGTTTGCTGAGCCGCTTTTTTTCTCGCGCGCCACGCTATTTTTCATAAATTTCATTTTGATTATTATGATATTCTTTTAAACATCCTGCGCCAAGTTTGCACACAGCAAAACGGACGGGGAGAAAAAGAGCTGAAGAAGACGAAAAAATCGCTTAAAGCTTTCTTAGATAGGATATCTCCAATGTTTGTATTCTGAATTCTTTCACCATAAATCGTAGGGTAAGTGATCGGTTAGCGCCGACCCTAGTTCAGGGATTTTTATACCCAGAGCTTCGTGACGCCAATCTCTTTGCCAGATTTATGAATGTAATCGCTGGAGTAACAAGTAAGAATCCTGCAAATTCTGCAAGGACCCACTGGAATTATGTTATCTTACACTCAATTCAACCGGGCTCTCTTCCTTTTTTCTTTATTTTTTATAGATATAAAACAAGAAAAAACTGGATATTTATCTTAATAATCCACACTCTATTGTGCTTTTTACTGAAATTAATTTTCTTGGCTGTGCTGCTGTGAGAGTAGTAATGTGGAAAAAGAAAAACTACTTACTATTAAATTGACAAACAGAAAAATAACTGCCAAACAATTTAAATGAAAATAAATGATTTCAGCAATTAAATATGTAATAGCTAATTCAGAAACTTGTTTGAATGTTTGAAATAATTATGATATTCTATACGTTATTACAATAAAAATAGATTTACCATTTTTAATAATTTTCGTTCAGCTGTTACATAATTATACATAACAATTTAAAGCATTTTCAGAAATTATAAACATATCAAAATAAAACTAACAGATTTTCAAAAAATGTTTATAAATATATATTTACAATTTCTAAATAAATGCTTCTATAAAATTAAGTCACATTTAAAACTTTTTATAAAATCGTGTGTTTTATTACGGAAAGTCTAAAGAAATTTGACACTAATTCTTAATTTTTCTTCAGATTTTTAAATAATATTAATGATTTATAATTACAAATTATAAACAATTAAATTTACGTTAAATTTTGAAAATTTATTATAACTATCGACTTTTAAAAGTAAAAAAATCTTAATATAATATAAATTAATATAATAATTAATTTTTTTGGCTGTGCTGTGATGTGAAAAGAAAAACTATTTACTATTAAATTGACAAACAGAAAAATAACTTTCAAACAATTTAAATGAAAATAAATTATTTCAGCAATTAAATATGCAATAACTAATTCAGAAACTTGTTTGAATGTTTGAAATAATTATGATATTATATACGTTATTACATTAAATGCAATAAAAACTTATTTATTGTGTTTTAACACATAATAATAACGCTAATAAAACCCCATAAAACAAATGAACATATAGTACGTATAGACAAAATTTTGTTAGTACAGACAACAACGATTTAATCGACTGATTATATTTTTTTGCTCTCACAAAGCATGGAGAAAAAAACAAATTGAATGAATTGAAAGCAGCAGCAGTAGCGGCAATCAAGTTTTTGCTGCTGTGTGTGCGAGTTTGTTATTTCCCATCGTATCGTTGATAGTAATTAGATGATTCTCGATTAAGATTATGAATGGCAATGAAAATGTTTGTCGTATTAGAAGACATTATCGAACAGCCAGATCACGAACGAAACGACGAAGAATGGGAATGGGATGATTATAAAGAAGATGTGCACTGAAGGGAAGGGGGATGGGGATGGGGTCACGACCAAGACGAACCAAACAAACAAGCAAGCAAGCAGGCAAGCAGGCCTTCCATCGACTGATTTACTGCACCAATTCCTCTTTATTTCTCTCCTTGGACCATCGGAAAAACGCAAAGGGCATCAGCTGCCGTCTTATTTATCGCGCAGCGCGAAACTAAATACCAAACTACACAGCCTCTTTCCCATCATCATCATCATCACGATCATCATTATTATTACAACAATATTATTAAATATATCTAACGAATTTATGTATCAGTTACCATCGCCTCGGGGCTCTCCCATGTAAGACTATATTATGTTTTCTTGCCGAGGAGTTCTTGCTACTACATTGAATCTTCACCCACTCACACACTCATAGAAGAGAACGAAACAATGTTCATCTAAGTATAATGGAAATTCAATAATTACTCGTATGCTGCTGTTGTGCTGCTGCTGCGAGTCGCGTTTCTCGCACACAATGTATCTTTTTCCGTATATTTCCAGAGCAAAGCGAACCCATCCTCTCCTCCACCAAGGCCCCTCATCATCATCATCATCATCATACTCGTGCACACAATGTTTTCTACTTAATATTGCTTGTAGAGTTGTGTGATGAAACTAATGAGTTCGCGACTCGCTAACATATTATTACTTAGGCTATATTAATACTTTCATTAATAAATATTATATCTTTCGTATAAGAAAACACCTTCAACAATTATTAAGTAAGTAAAATTTTCAAGTCTCAACTTTCATGTATCGTATACTATTTCGCATACAGTATCATCATTAAAACTAAAACTCGCAACAAATGTTAAAAATAGTATGGAGTTGATATTGTCTATAAAATAAAATAAAATAAAATAAAATGATTGCATATTAAGAGCAACTAATCAATAATAGAAATGCAATGCAATTGCTAATTGACTATTTATGAAAATTGGCATTGCAAGATACTGTACATGATATTAATAAGAAATTTTACTTCAACTTTTAGTCTTATTTTCATTTTGTAATCAATTACATTAGACGTCTGCATGTGCTCGACGCTTAGAGAAATAATTCCAAGTGAAATTCTATATGCCCAACTTATAAACTTTCTATATAGCATCGAAAAGTTTGTCATGTTTGATGTAAAAGGAGTTGACATTAAAATTGAAATCCTTGTGTTGGAAGATTTTAGCACGATCAAAAGATGATTTAATTTTAAATGGAATGCAACGTGATGAAAAACAATTTTCTGTTCGTCTATTATATATTGTGTACTACTACGAAATATATATATGTTTTTTGGGTATGCGCGTGACATGCAATCGCACTATTTATACGATGATATTCTCGAAATCTTCAATCAAAGAATGAAATGATCGGAAAATATTTTTGTGTTGTTGTTGTTTGTCGGGTTGGTTGGCTTGTAGTAGTAGTAGTAGTGGGAGGATAGCACCACCAAACACACACAGTGTTGTATCTAAGAGGAAAAAGTTTGCGCTGTAAGCGCGCAATTCATCGAAAAAGCAAACAATTTCATAAGTGAATTCGCACACACAAAACAACATCGTAAATTCGTATTTTTTCCGTGATATGGCCTCCTCCACACAACATATATAATATAAATTTCATCTAACCGCACACAATGCGATGATCAATTGAGCAATCGAAAATGGTGTTTTATAATCGGGCAGTGAGTGTGTTGTGCTGCTCTGCCACCACTGCCACCACTGCCGCTGCGACGCGTTTTTTCGCTTGTTTTGATTTTTCACCCAGAAAAAAGTAAGTAAGTCGGGAAGGCGGCCGACCCTCAAGAGTTTGATAAATGGAAAGACGAATATGGTTTATTGAAATGCCCCCCAATACACTTTTTTTATATATATAATATATAAGATAAGTTGTGTGGTCAGAATATTTTAGATGGAGAGATACAAAACTGTGGGGTCATTTTTTCATATATTTTATGTTCAAATCTTATTGAAATCGAACGGAAATATTTGAAATATTGTTATTTATTGCCCGAGTACGCGGGTGCTGTGCGCGTTTCAAAGCCAGGAATTATTTATTTTCTTCAAAAATATGATGAAAAATTAACAATTTATAGACAATGATGAAATAGTGTGAGTGTACTTGTACTTGCATTGAGTATTTACATTTTACTCAATTAAAAATGTAGAGTAATAATTTCAAGCCTAGCAATCTTATTTTATCAAAATGAAAATTCTGCTTGGTGCTGTATACACTTCATTAAGATAAAAAAGTTACACTTTATACGTTCACAATGTTTTAAATATTTCGTGAATGTGAAATTACATTATGATTTTTAGCCAAATTTATTAAAATGATGTACACACACTTATTTACTGGACTATAAATGGACTTACACTTCTATCACAATTAATCATTCTCAAATCCTTTAATAATTATAATTTAATTATAGAGAATTAAATAATTAGATACCTAAATGCTCAATTACTTAAAATATGCATAATGTTATATCACTTGCCAATGTAGTGTGATTAAAAATAAACAGCTATTAGACGTAAAAAGACACTTTGGTTTGTACAAAATCAGCCAGCGTTTTGCATTACACATCTTTAGAGTTCTTAATGCTTTCAAAATTAAAATATTTCTAATCTCTGCCTTTCAAAATAAACATCTAGAAGTAATTTTGATTACATTACGTTATTTAAAATATGAACCTGTGGATTTGAAAGGAGTACAAGTAGGTATTTTACTGTTTTGCAAAAAAGTAGTGCCTATTAGCTGATTTTAAATTGAACAAAGCTTTGACATGTTTTAGAATATAAAATAGAAACTATTTATATATCAACTGTTTATGCTAATTTAACCATAAATTAAGTAATATCTCAATTTTTAAATGGATTCACGCCACTTTTAAATAAACTATCTATATAGTTCATATTAATCTTATTTAATTTTATAACTTCTAGCCACATACAATAGAATATAATTTTTTTTAATTTTTTTAACCGATTTTATTGAAAAGTATTTTGCTATTTCACTATATATTTGATTTCTATATGGCCAATTAGTGTCAATTATTAGACAATCATTATCAATGATACCATTTTAGACACTAGAAATTATTATAAAATAATGGAAACTATAGTTTGTCATGTAAGAAATAAATATACAGTGATAAAAGTAAAGTACATATGTTTTAAATCACATTTTTTATTTATAATAATAATTATAATTGTCAAATATGTTAAATTATAATCTTTACATCACAGCAGTTTAAATATTCATGATGTAAAGAGTATATTCTTATCTTTTTGATACCTATGTTGTAGAAAAAATTAACTATTGTTGTAAAGTAATCTTAAATTAATCAAAACATGTGCAAGTTTTAAGAATTTTAACCAAAACTTTAATGCTGTATAAAATTGTCAATGTATCAAACAAATTATGATATTCTCTAATTATTAAATAATTATAAATAGAATAAATTTTATGTTTTGTGCGTTCTGGATATAATATATATCAAAATAATTGTATCGTATAGGTATCTATGTAGGAGTAGGTATTAAATGGCAGGTGGTATCGATTGATGATGTTATTTAGCGATAGCTCTAGTGCAGCCTATTAAATTAGATTGAATTTTGAAGAAGTTGAAAGTTAAACATGCTCCCACCCACGACCGATCGCACTGATTGTCAAACAACACAATCTTGTTGTCTTGTTGGCAAAGAAAGGACAAAGCAGCGGCACCAAAACCCGTTCGTTGCTGCAAACTTTAATAAATATGTGTTGGTGTTGCTTAATTCTTGTTTGGTGAGGTGTCGGCAGTAGATCAAAGGCGCAATAAGGGTATTAAACGGGGGGCGGGCAAGGTTGGCAGCCCGACGTCGACTGCGAGACGACGTTAAACGGGATATCATTAGCTGCCCACTGGCTACCGAAGGTCCCTCTTAAACGGCTCGACCGTTTATCACCTTGACTCTCCTATTTGTCATCGAGGGGCTAACTACACTCGCCGCTCTCTCTGTGTGTGGCTGTGTGTCTGTGTATGTGTGCGGCTCGTTTCGCTTTTGGCAAACAACGTGCGCCGCTGCTGCCTCTCTCGCATATTTACATATCTATCTTCACGTGATAAATTTTCGGAAAAAGGGATGACGTGTCTGCAATTTTATCAGCTCGCCGGTATAGTCAACAAATGCCATATTGCATTACCCTACTCAAAATCTGTGTATTAGGATTCGAGTATGCATATAAATATGTGCGTTTTTATTTCGGGGCGCGTGCCGAAAAAATTCGCACACCACCACCGCCAGCAGTAGCAGCACACACAGAAAACTTTATTGTTTATTATTTTAAACTTTTCAAATTTATTAGCGTAATAAATAATTTACGATCATACCGTCCGTCCGGAAAATTTTAAATAATTTCATGTGTGTGATTTATTATATTTTGTATGAATTTGTTGTTGTTGGTGAGTCGTCGACGACTGCAACATACACACACGCACAGGGAAAAAATAAATGAGTTACAATACAACGAGTTGTATGCGAGAGTCATTAATGCTTCGCTCAAAACTATTTGACATATTGCGGTGACGACAGTCTTCATATTGAAACCCTCATTGCGGTTAATGACTATTGAAGCGGTTTTACATGACTTCCTCCTGTTATATATTTCATGCCTGCGCTCCATATATATGTATGTATGTATGTGTTTACATTTATTTGGTTGCTTTTCAACTATTTACTTTTACAACCATTATTTTATTTGAACAAAAACTAGTTTTATTATATGATGCGCACAAGGCAAAAAATCACACACACACACAAAACCGTATGTCATATAGAATATGTATGTAAAGCCGTTCTGATAACGCGCTTTTTCGGAGTTAATTCAACATTAATCGCAAAAAGCATTTTAATATATGGGATTCTTTAAAAAATAAATTTAAAAAATTTACAGTATGATAAAACTAACAAACTATTCAAAGTTTGTCTAAAATATGTAACATAAATTTAAAATAAAATAGCTCCTTAAAAATTAATAACTATGTACTATGTATAAATAAATATACTGATGTTTATAAATTGAAAAAAACGTCGGTTGTAGTATTTTGTAAGACTTTAGATAAGATAAAATGTATTAATATTGCTAAATTCCTCTCGATTTTATTTGCCTCTTTGAAATGGCATTCAATTCGCTAGTATTACTCATTAAAAATGCGTTATCTTCATTACAATACGAAAATGATGTTATAATTTATTAACTGGCTGTATTTGAAGAGTGGACAGCGAAAATTTTGAATGTAGTATCGTCTCATGTTTTACCAACCAAGCCAAACAAATTTTTAAAAATCATAACTTATTATTAAAATTTCCTGTATTGGTACAAATATTCTCTCTACAAGTCAAAGAGTTCTAACTGAAAAATACAAATTTTATTAAGAATCCGTTGTCATTTTGACGTCATTCAATTTATAAATTGTCCTGCAAAATCATTACAATAACTCTGTGATAAAACTGATTAAAGAATGCATTGTCATTCGATTCTGCGCAATCTCACAACTCCAAAGTTTCGGCTATTTGAGAACTAAGTTAAATTTCTATCTCAAAATTTAAAACCAAACATATATAGCGACATAAATATTCATTAATTGATGAAAATATTATTAAAACTGCTCTATCTAACAGTGATGAAATTAAAAAATGCATTGTGATTTGATTTTGCGCAAATGTCACAATGTTTCAAAGATTTAACTACCTGAGACATAAGTTTACAATCTATTTTAAAATATACACAGCGACAGATAGATAAACTACTCAGACAATGATGTAATGAAAACGTGGTAAATATTTATTAATTATTACAACATCTCTAGCTAATAGTGATGAAATTATTTAAAATCGCATTTTCATCTGATTTTGTGCAAATGTCACAATATTTCAAAGACTTAACTACTTGAGACATAAGTTTACAATTAATTTAAAAATATGCACACCGACAGATAGATATACTAGACAATGGCTTAATAAAAACGTGGTAAATATTCATGAATTAATTTTTTAATATTTTATTTTCCAGTTAAGACTATTTTTATGGATTATTATGAAATATTTTGAGAAAAATCTGAATAAAAATGCTTTAAATATTTTATGTTTGTTGGGAAAAAATGTTAATTGTAACTTATTGTGAATGTGCTGGCAGCCCTTTATTCTCTCACAGAAAACAAGCTTGCGAACAATTTCGCTGATCGAAAACGATGTTTAACTTAACTTTTACATTATGGCAGCAGTATAGAAAGAGACCGACTGCGCGTTTCCGAAATCGTAATTTTTTCCTGCACAGCGCGCTGTTATATTTTAAAGGTTTAAAGATGATGAACACCGCGATGGCGCGGCATATATATGATAAAGTGTAATTTCTCTCTTTTCCAGCCGGTCGCCTCCACCACCACCACCAACCAGCAGCAGTAGCATCAGTAGCAGCAGCAACCCACCACACCACACTTAATGTTATACTACAACTACAACCACCGTACCGCATCTTCTCATCGTCGTCGTCTCTCCTCTTAGAATTGGGATGCAAACCACTCAGCCTCGCTGCCGGCGATACATCTCTCCGATCCGGGCCGGTTATCAAACCAGCAACGCTTCAAGGCTAATGTGGTATCATAGGCTGTAATTAGCCGACTGAGACTACAAGATAATGTACTTCAACAGCATAAATCTTTCTCTTTGCTCTCCAGTTTTCGCTGCTGCTGCTGCCGTTGCTCACTGACGCTGTGTTGCAAAATGTCGTTAACGTTTTCGTTGTGAGTGGTGAGGAAATGCGCTTTAAAGCCCCAAGCAAATTATCTCAAAATACATCTTCCCAACAACGCGCCAAAGAAATTTCTAATTTTTATTATTAAGAAATTATTTCTGCCTGGCGACGATAACGTATATAATATGAAAAATATGAAAAATATATCTATATATATATAGATATATGTTCGGCTTGTTTTTAATCATAGGAAGGAAGACGCGCACAATATTTGCCATTAATCAAGATAATCTCGTAGCGCTCACTCAAAACGACTTCGAGTGCACAAGAAAACAAATAAAGTTTGGCAAAGTCTAGGTAGCAGCTAACTCATACTTATAATGATTAAAACATCACACGTTTTCTATAATTAAATATGGCGACTGCGATATAGACGATGTCGTCGTCAAGAAAAAAAAACAGAAGAGAACATTTTGTGCGTGTTTGTGCGCGACGCTGACGTTCATACTGTGCAAATATTAAAAAGAATCAAAGAGATTTTCCCAATTAAGAAGCTTTCGACTTTTTCATCTTACTTTTTTTTCATATTAATATGATGCAACAACCTATTCGTTAGCCGGCCTGTGCAATGTCCATTAATATTTTGCCGCTTAAACGTAAAGTAAATACACGGCAAAAGAAAAACTGTTTAATTAAAAAAAATCGCGCGCGGGAGCAACATTTCAGCGTCGTCGACTGAAATAAATGGCATAAATTAGTGGGAGTAATTAAGTAATTACTTTAATTTGTTCAATATAAGTAGTATTTTCTAGTTTTCCGTCGTAAGAATTGTTTTTGAAGGTGCATGTAATGCCTTTATCACAACTATCGACACGAGTGCCCTTTCTACGAATTTCGATGTGTGCTATACGTGATGATAAGAGGTTTTATCAACCGGTTATCAGGGTTATGGTCACGTGCTTCCTCTGCCCCTTTTATTATAACTAATATATAGGTAGTAGGTACACCACCCGTACGGTGAAACGTATATATGAAAATAGAAATGCAAATTTAATTTGCAGTTGGCTACAATTGGCGGAGCATTGCCAAAACTCGGTGGCAACACTTCCAAGAAATTAAATGTTTATTGCAATAAAGCACGCTGATAATTAAATTAAAAATTAGGAGTGAGAACGCGCGCACCCGAAATCCAAGCTAATTTCATACGATCAGATGCGATTAGTGATTTTGAAAATGAAAATTCGATCGGTTTATAGCGCGACGTTTTAGCAAATTGTGTTGAAATTAGTGTAAAACGTCTAAGAAAATATCTATCGTGTGAAGGCGGCGCGGCAACAAAATGCGCCGTTAATGAAATTTCGGTCGCTATGCATATAGTGTGTGAAGAGATTTCTAATCATTCAAGTCTACTTTGGTTTTAGTTGTTAGTGTTTGTAGTAGTAAATGCTGCGTGAAAGATATGAAACCCACGAAAAAGGTGTTTACTCGCATGGATTTCCTTAACTTTGCTATCAAACTTTGTAATACTTCATTTCTCATCAACGAATAGATGATGATGAAGATCTTCCAACAGTATACACACGCGTAGTACACGGCGCCGAACACTATGAGATATATGTACGAGTATATATGTATAAATGCAAGAGGCAAAATTGGAATTAAAAACCAACAAAAGTTTTTGCGCTTTAATCAACCAACCAACACACACATACATACATACACTCTGAACAGGAGGAGAGGAAGGAAAAAAGTGTTGTTGCGTTGAGAAAATATTAGTTTTGGGAACAAGTACGAAGATGACGCAGTGGAAGAACAAGTAAGAGAAGAAGAAGGAGAGGAGAAGAAAAAAGATTGAATGTGTTGCAATATATAAATTTGCAGCATGAGCTATAATTTCATTAACGCGCCGAGACAAATGTACGTACGGGATGTTGCAGGATGAACATTGGGAGCACTTTACAGACTACAACAAAATAATAAAAGTATGATAGAACAACAACGAGAAAAGGCAACAGCAGCAGCAGCAGCAGCAGCAGCGCGCAATTTCTTTGCCCTGCTGTACAGCGAGAGAACAAGAAAAACTTATATCTATATATTTTTTTGTAGATGAGTTTTGTGTAGACTGCTGCTAGGCTCGTTTATTTAATAACCATGTACTTGAGCTTGAAGGACGAAACAGGAAAATTATTGCTTTGGCTTCGAGTGAGGCGGATACTTAATCGAATTTTTGTTTTTCTTCGTTCGTATATTACATTATTATTATTATGATGGCAACTTTTTGCTTTTCCAATTAATGCATGAGTTTGGGATTTTCGGTTGGTTTGGTAATATAGTAGCGAGCACAAGCAATGTAATTGCCAAGATGAGCATTAGTATGTAATGGAGTATATGTCGGGAGGATCAGTTGATCCTTACGTCCTACGCACGCCTTGAGTTAATGTGCTGCACCCTAATGACTAGGGATAGTCGCCATCCTCCCCCCCGACTGCAAAACCCACCCGACCGCCACCACCGCCACCGCCACCCCCTTACGAACCAGCCACCCACTTGCGGCTTACTGGCCGTCTTAGTCTTCAGAGCCGCTGCTGCCGCTCTTGCTACTACCGAACTATACTGTGCTGGTCGACGCTTCCTCTCCTTCTTCGCATCCCCCTTTTCATGCGCGCAATTATCACACGGGTTATTGTTGTTGGAACGGTTTAGCTCGAGGCTAGAATATTTAGCCCTCTTTAGTGGCTTGATTTGACTTTGAAATTGGCTTACTTACTGTTTATGCACCCGTTCAAATCCGGTACGAAACATACACACATACATACACACATACACACATTTTCGGCTATAAACCAATACAACACACACCAATTCGAATAAAGAATTCAAGAGGAGATAATCTATCATACGAAACGCTGCTTCACTCAAATACCACCGACGCCTTGCATATTGTACATCGGAAACAAGCATTTTAGATATACCTAACTTTGAATGCAATTATTGAAATTTGAATAAACGCGCTATGGCGTTACAAAAAATAATTAAAATTGGAAATAATTATTAAGTTTCATTAAAAAAACACTAATATTCAGTGAAAAACACTAAAATTAATTAAAAAACAGTGAAAAATACTAAAATTCATTGAGAAACACTAATATTCAGTGAAAAAACACTAAAATTAATTGAAAAACACTAAGAAAAACACCAGATTTTGTGAAAAAACACAAATATTCAGTAAAAAATTTTAGGTATAAACCAATGCACAGACCAATTGGAATAAAAAATTCAAGAGCAGATAATCTATCATACAAACCACTGCTTCACTCAAATATCACCGACGCCTTGCATTGTATCCGAAACAAATTTTAGATACCTAACTTTGAATACAATTAATCAAAGTAACTAAAACTATAAAACACTTATTGAAATTTGAATAAACGCGCATTATAGGGTTTCAAAAATTAATTAAAATTATTAATATGCGAATAAAAAATTCAAGAGGAAACAAATTTTAGATACGAAAATTTGAATGCAATTGATCAAAATAAGTAAATGAATAAACGTTAGCGCATTACCCAGAAAAACAATTAAAATTATTAATATTTATGTTTAGCCAATCGATAACAAAAGAAAAGTTTCATGAATTCCGGTCTAGATTTTCATATATATTATGAAATGCATTTTATTATGGTCTATTTCGTAGTTTTCATTAACTACCAACATAACAATTCCAAAATTTAATTTCTCATGCGCGCACAAATTATAATTCCGGCTTTTTGGCTTTATGTGAATGTGTGTGTGTGTGTTTGTGTATTTGAGTGCATAATACAAATACTTTTACGAAAAAGTTTTTTATTAAAATCATAAAATTATGTTTTAATAATTTTTTACGTCTACTATTCTATATACTCAGCAACGTCGTCGTCGTGTATGTTTTATATAAAATATTATTTAATAATAAAACGTAACCTACAAATCCGTTCTATGCTCAGCATTAAAGCCCAGCATTCTAATTGCCATAATGCATGCACGTATGTACCCACCATTCAACAATTAAAAATTTATGCGCTTTTAAAAATTTGCTATATACTAGAAAACTAATTAGACATGTTTATCTTTTAATGCGCTCTGAGCTACTACCGTAGGTGGTTGGCAATAAATATATAACATATTAATTAATAATTTTCCAATAAATATTTACTACCTACATGTAAAAAGTGTTAATTTAAATTTGCTAAACTAAAACTTTTTGGGCAACATGATAAAAATCGTCATCCACTTTAGATGCTGCTTGAAAATGAATTGTATTAAGTGCGAGCGGTGAGACGGTGTTTAGTAACTTTCCAACAGTATGACATAATACATAAATTGTTAGGCAAAAGGCTTTAATAGAAATTTTAATTTTAATTAGCGTCGTTCTCCTTTTGTGTATCAGCTAGATTTGAGGCAATTTCCTCATTCGCGACTCTCTCCGCCACCACACCACACACACACACATACACACCCATACACTCTACCACACAGACAGCAAAGACTCACGCTTGGCCGCCGCTGAGACAAAGCACACCAACCGTATTGGACACAATGCAGTTCCTCGCGCTTCCGGTGCATTGTGGCGGTGCGTTAAAGGGTGGATAATGTGCGCTATAAAGCCGACACAAGAAGAACGGAGCGAACGCTGGCTGACGATGACGACTTGCATCGTCGACGTCTTAAGAAATTAACCGCGTACAGCCCTTCCCCGGTTATCACACACAAAGAACGCCTTAAGAAAACACTGATTTTTTGGCGTCGTTGCCATCTTGACGCTGGTTGGCGCAATGTTATATATGTTATATGGATGGAAGAGAAATTGATGGTGGCCGGAGCAATATAATCTTTTATTTAAATTTTGAAGCAATTTTACGATTTTTAGTCCGCGCCATTCTCTACAGCCCTTGTCCAGCTCGCATATAAACAACGCCATAAAAAACAACGATGTTATTTCATGGTCCGTCATTGGTGTCTTAATGTATGCTGTATTACGGATTTGGAAGAGATTTTAGAGCAATTTTGGGAAGTGAATGCCTTGGTCAAGAAATTTATCGCATCGTACACGGCAGCCCTTCTCTAGTTCGCATACAAACAATACTAGAAGAAAATTGTGACTTTTTTGGTATTTTGGTGATGTTTTAAAACCAATTTTGCAAAATAAATACCTTAGACAAGAATATAAGCTTATTGGATTGTACAGCCCTTCACCGGTTCGCACATAAGTCATATAGAACAGCTGGTTTCCAGTTGGTATACAGACAATGTCATGAAGAAAACGGTAAAAATGGTGAAAACAGGTGATTTAAAACCAATTTTGCAAAATGAATACCTTAGGCATCGTCCAATATACCTCTTCACCAGTTCACACACAAGCAACGTTATAAGTAGATACATAGCAAATTTATTTTTATGGTCTCAGAACAATTCTGCCTTGGCGTTTTGGAAGCGCATTTTAATATATGCTACACTTAATCAATAAAATAGATTTTAATAGAATTTTGGAAAATAAATGCCTTGGTCAAGAAATTAGCTACATCATACAGCATAGCACTTTTCGCATACAAACAATGCATGAAGAGAACAGTGATTTTTTGTCCGACAACAATTTTAGGCTTAATTTTAAATAAATTTTGCAAAAGAAATCCCTTGGTCAAAATATCCCCTTAACCAGTTCACATACAAGTAATGCCATATAAGAAAACCCTTCTATTTGTCATGGTCCGATAATAATTCGTCGTTGGCGTCTTGACGCTCTGGCCCTGGCGCAATGTAATGTATGCTAGATTATATGGATGGAGGAGATTTTAAAGCAATTTAAGCAATTTTGCGAAATGAATGCCTTGGTCATTTTAGCGCGTAAATATCTCGAATGTTTCGAAACAACTCCTCCTAGTCGTTGTTGCTGCTAGCGCGCCCGGACGAGGCGAGGGGTCAGTCCTTCCGTCCATGTATATATGTATGTACGATATGTTGTAAGACATGCCACTGACGTTGAAGGAATGTCTTCGAATATGCGCGGCTGTTAAAATTCTTAGACCAAATAGTTTACTTCGTGTTCATTGTGTGTGTGTGTGTGTGTGTGAGGAGAGTGAGTGGAGTGGTGCTCTCAACACGACGACGCCGCCTTTAACACACAAATATATTGACCATGGTATATAGGAAAATTCCTTGCGCGCGCGATTTAATTAACTTTTAGTCGTATAAATTATAATTGTAATATGCAGAGAAGCAGCAGCACTACTACCAATAATAATAAAAATTTAGGCGGCTGGAAGAGGACGAGGGAATTTTATTGTAGGTTAGAAGTCCATAAAAAAAGGTGAATGAGATGAGTCTCGTTAAAGCAAACACCCTCTTAGCTACGAAAAAAAGGCACACAGGACAACCGGGGGAGAAAAAAGAAAGCCAAAAAGAAAAAAAACTAGGTGTTGAGGCGCGCACCCATTTCGTATCACCTTGTACTTATGTTTTGTTCATAATACAGCAATCAACGTCCTCGTCGCCTCGGCGTTTTTTTCTAAATTGCGCGCGCCCTTCCTTAGTCGTCCTTTTGTCTTACATCTTCACTTCGTTTGTGTGCACCTTTTTTTCCTCTCCTCCTCATCCGGCGTGTTGTCATCTGCGTTTACGCTAATAACTCATCCCGGCCCGTGTGTATACAATGAGGGTGCGAACGATTTTTTTCCGCCTTCGCGGCATTGTTTTGCGCGATGTAATTGACGCGCGTCGACAACGCTAATTTTGTAATTACGAGGCTGAACGAGACTAATAATAGTCAAGAATCAAATATTTGCAGTCTGGCGCGGCACGTGTTTGAGGAAAAACAATACGTTCTATGTTGTAAAAGTAATAGATTTTTGCGTATGTTTTAGATGGCAATTACTATTTGTTGAATTCGATGGGTGTAAATAAATTAATTACGAAACACTGTCAACGTGTATGCGTGGAGACAAAAGTCGAATTGGGCATTGATGTGCGCTCGGTGAAATATCCTCTCCGCCTCTCATCACGCTCATCATCATCGCCGCATATCGACACACAACAACAAACGGCAACAAGAACAACAACACACCAACCAACCAACACAACACAAAATAGGCATTATTACAATACACATTCATATAGAACCCGTATTGAGTGAGTGGAGCGAGAGTTTTGGTTTTGAATTACAAAGTTGAAACTAGGTGCGAAATAATTAACACTGCCAACCAATATAACAATATACCACAAACACCACTGGAAAACATTCGAGACAATCAAAAAGCGAAAACAATAATATTGAGGTTGGTTTTGGTTTGTTAGATTTTTACAATGTGATCATGATGGAAATTGTGTTCGATGTATTATGTTGGAGAGATACAGTTTTGCCTGTCGCCCATAGCTAATTATTATGAAAATTTGACAAGAACGCGCACACGTCGCACGGGATAATGATAATTGATGACGGCGCGTCGGTTCTTTTCACGCCGACTACGACGTCGTCGAATACGACGACGACGACGATGATGCCGCTGTGCTGTACTGTGCTGTGCTGCCAACGGATCAATTTAATAAATCCCAGCAATAATTAAGGCATAAACTTCATCCTCAAACTATTAACAAAGCCGAAATTAGTCGTTCGTTCGTTCGTTACTTGGTTGGAGGAGTGAATGGGAATAAAACAGAGTCATTCGCGTTTCTACTCCGCACACACACAACACTCTTCTTACAACTTCGCTCCCATCTTATCAACGTCTCAATATTACTAATGCATTGTCTCATCTCATATAATAGTCTTTTAATAACACGCCTGACAACAAAACGCAACAACAACGCAATGCCATCGTGCACTGCGAAAAGAGGAGTAGTAACTTTTATTTCGTTGATGAAAACGTCACGTACTACTGCTCCAATTACGCCAAATTCACGCCGAAATGGCCCCCAGAAAACAGAATCGCGCGTTAGATATATATCTACTATCTGTCTACTATACTACCTACACACACTACATACTATATAGTATATCTATATAAATAGATGACGATGATGATAATAAATCATTATTTTTATTTTTTTCAACAACTCACTCCTGCTATATACTACCATTGCCATTGCCCCGCTTTTCTCTATTAAATACTAAGAGTGTAATTAGTCAGTCAGTGTCGATTAACCGCGACGGACTCATTCGTCTAATGCCATTATGATTAGCCCTGACAGGACAGGAAAAGGAACAAGATTAAGGGGGATGTGATGCACACAGCACACACACACAGCTCAGAGATTCTATTCTCTTTATGAGTCTATATTATTAACGCGATGGTCCTCGTCGACGTTGTTATGATTTTAGTAGAGTTACATATGTTTAGGGTAAAAGTCGTTTTAATTAACTACACTAATAATCTACGCCAAAATTTCACAATCGTAAAAATCCATACAGTCATATCCACAACAAGCATCATTCGAGATAATTAACTAATTAAAATGAAAATGTTGAGATTAATGAAAAAAGGAAATCAAAAATCTAATCATTTTTAATAACTTAATGATAATAATTTAACTGAATAAATTTTTGCGTAGTAATTTGTACTTATAAGTAAATTTTTTATTCGATTTAAGATATGTATAGCTCAATATGCAATTTTTTTTAAATACGAGATAAAGTTTGAACTAATGATCTGTTTGAGAACCGAGGTACATTCCGAGATGCGAGCTTTAAATCAAAAATATTTGCGTTTGATGATAAAATTGCTGCATTATTAAATGATAAATAAGATAGGAGATACTGTTGGTAGCAAATCACTAACATATATAGACACAATTACTTATCAATTTACGACTAACGTTTTGACAATTAGCTATATCGGTAAGCGAATAATTTTATATTGAGCAGACTAACTAAAAAGTGCACAAAAAGAAAAAGATTTTTAATACCAAAATTTGCTTGGTCGTATATATGGTAATAAGTAGTGAATCAAAATGTCTCCAGATTAGATGTAACTTATTGCGTTAAATAAAAAAACCTGCGATAAACTATGTGAGATGAAATACAAATAGCTACTTCACTGTGTAAATTTGTAGGCAGTGTTAAGCTCTTGTTAAATCGTTTTTAACAATTAATAGATAGACATTAATTAATAAAATCCAGAAGGTTAGTTAATAATTAGAACTAACCTTCCGTATATTATTAATTAATTTCTACTAATATATATATTTATTAATAATTTTTGGTGCATTTTTTACAGCCCCGAGTTAAATTGCTTAATATCATAATCGTATATAATGAATCTACACCGAAATCTACTGCTGCTAATTTCAATTCGATTCGGTACGTCGCGGCCAGAGAGCTATCAATGAGTATTAGTCAGCATTATTGATAACACATGTAGCGTAGTGCTGAATAAGCCAAAAAGCGCAGAACAGTAAGACAGAAATACACCGAGTAGGTAAAATCATTTATACCAAAAGTCAGACGCAATTTCTTATTTTGTGTGTAAGTAATTTTTATGCCGATTAATAATAACATTTTGAAATATTAAACCCGGCAAACGTTAATAAATCATGTAATTATTTATCCAATTAAGTCAGTGTGTAATAATAATAATAATCATAATAACCTGCTTCAACCATATAATAGCGTTAAGATTTAATTATGCAAGTAAAAACACATAATAAATAAACAAAGATTTATGTTAGAAGAATGTTGAATTGAGAATAGATTTTGTTGTCCGTTTGAGTAGAAAAACTAAAATGAACTGTAAAAGTTGGCCCAAAAATCTACGAATTTAAGACAACATTTTGTCTATTTTTTATACCTGTTTTTTATACAGTTTAGGCAGCGTAATACCGTGTGATTTACTCAAAGTTATACATATAGATAACAAAATTTATACCTTTTTAGTGTTTCCACCTAGATTCCTAAACATTCAATTTTAAATAAGATTTTTTTAAGAATGGAAGAATTTTTTCATGATTTTTAACAATTTTATTGATTTTTGGCATTCTCTACCAAATTTTTTAAGGTCTGTCATCAATATCGATAAAAATACTGAAAAACACTGCCAAAATCATAGAAAATTGACAGAAAATCGTCAAAAATTTCTTTCAAATATTACATTACATTAAATATTTAAGAAACTCCTGAATATGCTAAAAAAGTATAGAGTATTTAAATAAAAAACACTATTTATGAATTCAATAAGTGTTAACTTCTTGATTTGTAGTCAAGTGCACAGATATTTTTATCAGACTAGTTATTGCAAAATCATAAATTGATAAGTGCACCAAGAGTAAGCAGCACCTTTTTAGTATCAATATAAAAATGTTATACCATAGAAGCTATACTACTTAATCAAAATGTAATGTAATTATTACATTTAATAGATTGTATGTATAATACCATGTATTGAATGAGAGGTAAATTTTGACGCTCTCAAAGCACGTGTTTGCTCAACTTTGTTTACCACTCAACGCTACCACTTGCATATTATCATTATTATGATTATGATTATATAATCTCGATCTGCAGCAGCCGCGCACAGGCACTTGGAATGTGCGGCAGCAACAGCAGACATCTCGAAGGTGTCTTAAGAACACTTTGCGGATACTCTCGGTTTTGTCGGGTAAATAATAATCATACATATACGAATATATATACATATATACACAGCATTCGACTGGTAGTAAACTATTATAATTCAATTATTATTAAGTTTCGGTAAACTTACCGAAAACGCGCACCAACACCCCCACGTAAATAATAATTTAATTCAGATGCATGTTGTTGTTGTTGGCTTACCTGAAACAAGAAAAGAAAAATTATTATAATGAGATGTACTTTGCAATCGGAGGAAGCGATGAGTTAGTTTTCGGAATGTAAGTTTGACATGTAAATCAACGGCGAGCTATATATTTTTTGTGCTGGTTATGTGCGGAAGATAACTCGATAAAAAGCAAGTTCGACCGCATCTTATCACCTCCACCTTCTTCGCTTCTTAGAAAAGTAAAATATATGTAGATTTGTTCAGCGAACGGACGCGCGAAATTCGATTTAAGTTCTACTTCTATCCATCGTTCGACTTGTTCGTTCGTCTTGTTATCCTCCGCACAAAAGGATAGTTTTTCGTTACGCGACGTGTGCATTTTGCCGAAACGCCACCGCCGCTATGCTTTTACATAATCAGCGAACGAGCACGTACAATTTTTTTTATACACCATTCGCTCGCCTTCGTACATTGTGCGCCGCGCGATATATTTATGTGCGGCGATTTCTCATTGAAATGCATATAACGCCTATGTGGATGTGTGTGTATGTATAATAATATATATAAGAGGTAGAAACGTGTAGTCCCAAGCCACAGTTTAACAGTTCCGCAAGTGCGGCAACAGCTGGAACGGACAGATTCATTTCGAATTGCGCCATTTCCATTCCGCGCTCCTTGCTTCTGACCGCGAAACTTTCCCAGGTAGTAATATACCGAGCGCAAGCACACACACACAGAGAGGAACGAGGAGGCAGCGAATTCGTCGTTGTCGTCGTTGTGATGGTCGTCTCACTCCTCGTTACCACCAGCCTGCAGACTAATCACTGACGCTTGGAAAAGTTGCTCGTGCATTTCAACGTCACTCTGCTTTTCCTCTAAAAAAATAAACGAAGGCCCGACCCGACAACCGCAACGTTGGTTAATTAAAAAAAGCGCAATGTTTATTAAGATTGCAGAGCGCCATTTCATGCGAAATACAACATTGTATTGAAGTCGAATTGTGCAATCCGATGCATCCTGAAAAACCCACCCTAATAAAATTTATTTCGTACTTAAAATGGGTGATTTCCCCAGCTTTTACGATCGGTTTTACACGCTCCTTATAGATATATAATACAAGTTGTAAAATAACTTACATGTCAACACGTTTATAGATATGATTCAGTAGAAAAACGACGGCGCGAGTATACGCGAGCGAAAGATAAATTAATTACGGTGGTGGTGCATACAGCGCAAAAAATAAATTACTTTGCTCAATGTGTGTATGTGTGTGTGCGCAATAAGTATAAGTAAAGTTTAAGAAAAAGCAGCCCGGCGCTTAATTTTAAAGGAAATGAAATGTACACAGCCACCGCTAAATTTGCTTTTAATTTGTTACTTATTTAAAGGATTCGGGGAAAAGGATTTCTTACTAACTCAAAATACACACAAGTATGTGTGTGTGACTGTGTGTGTGACTGTGTGTGTGTGTATATGCGGCGCTGGCGCATTTCGTTCTCATTTCGTCTACAGATAGTTTTTTTTTTACTGTGTGCCGGTGAAGCAAAAAAGGAGTGTTGTTGTAAGTGGAAGCGCAAGCAGAAGCAGAGGCAGAGGCAGCCAGCTACACTGCAAACCCTTAGAAAAGTCCACTAAGTTTTGCGCTCTTTAAATATATCTAAAGCTGTTTACATTCGGCTTGCTAATTACTAAAAAGACCTTACGAATGTCTTACTTCTATGTAATAATATGAGGGTGCAACCGTGCCATCGTATTTTGCTAAGAAATTCGACTCCTAATGCAACCGAAAAAGCTTCAATTTTTAATCAACATCTTTATGAAACGATAGCTGAAATCTCGTGACATTAATTGTACGAATTTATTAATTAATTTTGTTTCTGTATGAAAGAATATTGTAGTTATCTAGAAAAAAACGTTTATAATCATAATGATACTGCTATTGATATCTACGGAAAGATTTCTGGAAATTTAATCTCTGTATACGAATATTATATAAATAATAAACTAGTTCATGTATTGAATATCTTAAACTCTAAGTATAGGATAAAATTATTCTTAGCCATTATTTTTGATTATTTGATATTTACAGAAAGATTCTTGGAAATTTTGTTGCTTAATTGCTAGAATTCATTCTTTGTTTTATTTCTATTTAAATACAAATATTTTTTAATTAAAAAAAAATAGTGCATGGTTTGGAAATATTAAACTCGAAATATACGATAAAGCAATTCGTAGTAATATTTTGATCTATAAAAAAATAACAAGAAAGAATTCTTGTTGATCATAATGATGTTGATATTTAGGCAATGATTCTTAGAAATTTCTAATTAGTTCTAATACTATATGTACCTAATTAGTTCTAATACTATATATAAATGTTTTTTAAATTAAAAAGTAGTGTTTTCGCCTTTTTTACGGTTTTTTAATGTCTGATATATTTCTTATTTATAATCTGCACTGCAATTTAGTTAAAATTTATATTTTTCAAAACCGGTTGCAATTATCACCATTATCAGTTGGTATAACAATTTTTGAAAAACCTACACTACATTTATGTGTTTATTGTTGTAAATTGAAAATACTAAACTCAAAATATACGATAAAACCTAAAAAAAATCATTGATAATCATGATGATGGTGATGTTGATATCTATGGAGAGATTCGTTGCTTTAATTGCCAGAATTCATTAATTAATTCTATTTCCATATAAAAAATAGTGCACGTATCGAATATTAAACTCTAAATATACGATAAAGCTATTCCTGGCAATATTTTTTAAATAAATCTACGATACGAAAAAAATAACAAGAAAAAATCGCTGATGATCATGATGATGCTGATGTTGCTGATGAAAGAATGAAAGCTTTTGTTTTAACAAAGAAATTGTTTGAGAAAAGTTTTTGAAAGCTTTGTATTTTCATCATAAAGCTTAAAAATTATTTACATTTTAATATTTTATAAACAAATTTAACTATGTATTTATTAAATATTTTTTCCTTCCTCTCTGCTTCTTTCATGCTGCCGCGCAAAAAGTTTGTGTTATTTAGAGAAATTAATTAAAATATTTTTAAAAACAATGGCAATATACGCTAAAAAACACATTGCTAAACAATTTCATTGAATATACATTGCCATCATCATCATAAAAATATTTGTTAATCAAGAATTCAAATGCAACACGAGCGTTGTTGCGTTTAATAAACGTGTGCGCGATAATTTGTATGCGCATTTTGCGCGACGACGATGCAAAATAGCAACAATATCGTTTAGCGTGGAGATATATTGATGTGCAAAATGCATACGATGTCGTAATAATAAAGATTCAAATCCTAATTAGAGTGTCGCAGGTGTAAGGAAGTGGCAGTCCAGAAGACGGGCGGCAGGCGCGCGCGTTGCCTCCTGTATACACGACACACAACAGCCATTATCTTTAAGTTTTGGGGGTTTTCGGAGAGGGAACCCCGGCGACAACACGACAACCAACAACACAGCAACCAGCTGGAATTTAAACCATGATATATATATATATATATATATAGGTATGTATATAGAGGTGAAATGTATGCATCGCTTCAGCGTCATATTAACTTCCTATTATGATCAAAATAACAACAACGCTGTCGCCGTCGTCGTTGTGCACAAAACGATACACACGATGGCCAAGACAAACTTTCGGCATACACACACACACACACAAAAAGGCAACAACTTTTAATGTATGGTGATGGCCGGCCAATATATACAACAGACACACACATACACACAGTGTAAACTTTCATGTTCCTTCACAAATATGATTAGTAATCGTCTGACCGTTTATTCTCCTCTCTATGTGTAGTATAACAACGAGAAAGACCTCTCTTTGTGTATGCGAGGTCAGGTAATTAAATTCGCATGGTTCTGAGTGCATGCTGATGACGACGATGATGGTTGGTTTGGGAGAAGCAGCTCCAACAAATAGAGACGATCGAATTTGCACCTTTTGATGTTTTCATTATAGTCGAGGCATGACCGTTCGCCGACGACGATAAATAATAAGGATGTGTGTAATGCAATAATAATTTGGTTAGTTTGTATATAAGCAACCGACGACAACCCCTGTGTGTCCTCTGTTGTCCTACATGGCATCCTCGCATCGATACGATATTAAACTTTTCGAACATGAAAGATGTTGTGTTATATTGAGCAATGCGAAATAACAAAATTCACAAATTGATCAAAACATGTTCGTATTAAGACAAAAAAGAGTAAATTATTAATGAAGGAACATTCAGACAAATATAACCAAATTTTAATTTTTTATTCTTTTGAATAAATCAACTTAACCTAGTCTATTTTAAATTTTTAATTTTAATTCTAGAATTAGTTAATTTATTTATAAAACTTGACATTCCATCTACTAAATTTTTAATATTTTATTTTTACTATTTCCTGCTGTAAATGCGATATATGTCAAACTTTAAGCATTATAAAGTTTATTATTTATAATTTGTGTACCTACGAAGTGTTTTCTCAAGAAAAGAGTTTTGACTTCAAGTAAATATCCACATTTTGATTAAAAAGAATAATTGTAAATCTCCAAGAAGATTAAAAAATGAAAATATTAGTAAAATTGATATCTTTGAGCGTAACTATTACGACTTGAATACAAATATTAACATTAACTGAAGGACTTTAAATTTTCTGTAAGGAAATTAGTAAAAAAGTCGAAAAAAATCAGGAAACCTCGTTTTGTTTAAAGAACATTTTCTTATTATTTGGTTATTCAAAACTTTTCTAAGGAAAATAAAATATTAGTTTGGGCAAGTGAAAAGTAATAAGACTATAAAATGCAAATTATTTAGAAATAAATGGACATCTTAAAAATAATAAACAATGGATCAATTTAAATATAATTTAGTCATGAGTTGTGTGCTCATTTTTGTCATCAATGTAATAACAATATAAGATGGTCTTATATATGTTGTATAGATATTTTTGAAGTGGTGGTGTCGAAAATATGTTTGCAATATAGCAATATATATTTAGGCTAAAGTAATCAATGCGTTTCCCATCTAAAACTTACACAACAAACTAACAAACTCCAAGATCCTCCTGCTATAATATAGGTAGAGGGAAACCCATGTCATCGGGCCCTGGCTCCTGTAAAGCAATTAGGACCGCTAATGTCTTGTCCGGTGGTCCGTACTCTACTTTCCTAAGCAGTTAATGATGTTACAGCGGCACCATATCAGAGAGGACAAATTACACTAAAGCAACCATACTAGGCCTTGTTCTCGCTCTCTATTTTCTATAAAATTTCGCTACCCTTTTCCTCGAACGCGAAACAAAGTATTACTAGTATTACGTAAGTGTGCGCTGCCGTTTCGTGCCATCCTTTTCCCACTCGTTTACGGCTGGCAACAACATTTTGTATTTAATATTAGCGCGATGAGATTACTTGCCATCGGAGTGAGTGAAGCAAAACAGATATAGCAAGTTAACACGTTTCTGGTTGTAATCTGTGGCGACAGCTCGGATCGTGACCAGAAAACGGCATCAGCTCAAGCTCTCAAGCAAAGGTGTACGTACGGCTCTCTCTCTATATATACATATAGAGCGTATTACACAACACAACACCCCAGCACGGCCCGAACACAACATCTTTCGCAACAAACAATATGCAAACATACTTATCTTGTTATCTTTATTAGATGATATTAGATCGCGTGCGAATTGGATTGCTAGCATTGATTTTTTCTATCTAGCTACATAGTATACTATATGTATATGTATATATGCAATGGAAAATTGCACACAGACAGAGATTTCGAATTGTTTGTGTATTGTCTTAAATGCATCAATGGTTTCCTTCGGACAATACCGACCGACTCGGCCCTATAACAGAAATCGTACTTATCGATGCGGAAACTTACAGATTGACAAACGTTGTTCACGTTTGTCAAGCGCAACGTCCATTGTCACATACTAATGCTTTGGTTTTCTTCTTCAACCGGATACCGGACTACAACCAGCCACCGACTATTATTTCGTACACAAAAAGACCATCTCAGCTAAGTAATATTCAATTTCGTTGCGCGCTCGCCGTCGTTTCTTTTTAAACTACATTTCCTTATTTATATCATCATATATTGAATAAAACTTTTCTTATACATTATATAATAAACAAGTCTACGTTTTTATTTTATTTTATTTTATCGACAAACAAATAATCTAATAAATTGAAGGATAAACTTTTTCCTTATACGCTCGTATTTGTTTTCAATTTATTGATGAACAATTTATTTATTAAATAAAATTTAATCACATTTAAATTTAAAAACATGCAGGAGGAATAAATGCGCGCAAGCAACAATGTTTATTTATAGAGCGCAGTCGAGTTTTTAATTCACATCTGGTTTGCATTCGATTTGATTGCAAAAGTTTGGTTGTAAATGCAAAACTATCTACGACTTATTCAGACGAATTTCACTAGTACATTATTTTTACTACTCTTCATTTATTACAATATTACACTAGCATTATCTTTTCGATGTAAATCAAAATAAAAATGCAATATATCGCTAGCAAAGTTGCTTTAATTTGGCGGTCTTGCCGCATATCGAATAATCGATATCGCTTTTCGAATCCACCACCACCACCACCAAGAGCGCGTTTGAATTTTCTATAGCAACAAATAATTTCTTAAGAAAATACGAGCGAGCGAATTGTACGTCTTTGTGTGCGCACACACATTGAGAAAGAGTTAAAATTCAGATCTCGCCAAATGATAGAATGTTTGCATCTTGCATTCAGGACGACCGCACAAGTTCACCAAAAGTCCGCAAGAATGTAAGCGCGTATAGTTTCACAATCAAGAAAACGTGAGCGGAACGTTAAAAACTCTATCATCTTTTATTCAAAATTCATTTTATATATATATATAAGGATGGGACCGAAGGAGAAGAAGAAGAAGGCACACGCTCTATATTCAACATTTCCACAACTTAACCTCTCTCCTTCTCGCTCCTCGTTCCCTTTCCACCCACAAAAAAATGAATACGATACGAGAAAACAATAAAAATAAATCATCTGTTAAACGATTCTGCTCGAATTGATAAAACGGAATAAATTAGCGAAATAATAATATAATAAAAGCCACACTGGAAAAAAAATGCGATCCCTTCAATTATGCTTCTGCAATACGCAATATCAATCAACCGCAATATTGTTTTATGTTTTTTCATTTGTGCTCCTCCGCGCGCTCGTCGTCGTCGCCGCCGCCGCCACCACCACCACCGATAATAATTATTCTTATTTTACCCCACGACGAGCAATTACCTCGTCAGCAACAACATAATTTTTAATCAATGATGCTGACGGTAATGAACGATGAAAGAAAATCATCATTTTTTTGTCGCTGTGCTTCGTGTTGGGCGTTTTGTGTGTGTGTATGATGCGCTCTTCCTGGAAATCAATTATTTAACTTTCAAACTGATATTAAAATCATTTCCCCGACACACCGGGCTCCAACTTCATAACATCACGGATTTATTACATTCTTCTTCAAAACTGTATATGTATGCGAGAGTATAACGTTTTTACGTGTCGCTTGCCTGATGAATACACCGTGTACAAATATAGAAAACATATTGTATTTTATATATTATATGTGTAAGGGCGTATGTATATATGTATGTATGTGATATTATCATCATCATCATATAAATGCAATGCAAAAACCTTTTTCTCTTCACTCCGCGCGCGTCTCTTGCTGCCGTTGCCGTTGCCGCCGCCGCCGCCGCCTCTCTTTCCATTAAAAAGTTTTCTATTAGCTGTTTGGTTGGTTGCAGAGGACTAAATTTAATTCTGAATAGTAAAACCATAAAGTGTTTTTAGAAACAAAAGTATCGCAAATGCTTTTATACGAAACTTAAAAGCCTGATATGTATCAATACAACACACACAACCCAATAATATAATATTGTTGTATGGTACGTCGCTATATATCTATAGTACATTTATTATTGTTTAAAAAATGTAATAACCCAGATAAAGTATAAATCGCAACTATTACTGTTAGTTTGCGTGGCGGCTTTTTGCCATTGTAAATTAAAATAACGAATAATAAATAGATGATTTGACCGGAATCGTTAAATTATCATATAATAGTATTGTTGTAGGTACTTGTCCCAAAATAAGTGAATAATTTATAGTATGCCTCTTTTCCTATATAAAAGAATCGTTTTCAATATTTATTTTAAGTAAATCAAAAATAAAAGTTTAATTTATACAATATTAACATAATTTATAACATAAGTGAGTACTAGGAAAGCGATTCTATTTGTAAGGCTTCCTGGAATAACTGGTGTTAGAAACACGTTACACAATTATTGTTATTATTGGGTTGGCAAATAAGTAATTGCCGATTTCAGTTACAAATGCTTTTTATTCCCATTTTTAGGATATCCGTAAATGTTATGATTTTCTACTTCTTATATAGCTGTTAGTTGTCATCTTAACCTAGTTGTATAAGTTAATTGCGTTCATATTTTCTTAAAGTATTATTTTTAACTGAACATTTTCGTCATATTTCGCTTTATAACTTCTGTAAAGAAAAGAATGCAGTGCAGGCCACCAAAAAGCAATGTAACGTGTATGGTGATGAAGCGTTTAATAAAAGGTAATGCCAAAATTGGTATAAAACTTTAGTTCTAAAGATTTTTCTCTTAAAGATGACCAACGTTAAGGTCGACCAGTTCAGCTTAATAAGGGTGAAATCAAAACCATCATCAGAAAGATGACAAAAACTCATTGAACAAAATGGAAAATACTTAATAGATTAGTTAAAGTTTTTTCAATTAAAAAGAAAAACTCTCTTATTTCATTGAACAAGTCGGCAATTACTTAGTTGCCAACCCGATAGTTAGTAATTATTCAGAATATGAGGAAAAAAATTAAAAACGTTACTAAAAAACAATAAATTTAACAAATGGCTTATTTCTGGTTTAAAAAATATAAATGATAAGTATAAATCAAAACTACTACTATAACTGTTTGCGTGGCAGCATTTTGCCATCCATAAATTAATTAAGCGATAATAAATAATTGATTTGACCGGAATCGTTAAATTTTCATCGCCATTAAGTGGTCTCTTTATACAATACGCAAAGATAATAGTTTTTGATCGTGAATCAATAATTTAATCAAATTAATGCCCCCGTGCAGTGGTGGTGGATAAATCGAAAAATATCGCACCGCGCGCTGCATAGACGATGATGATGCGATGATGATGATGATTTTATTGATTTTTGCACTCTCTGTCCAACGTGCGGCTTTTTAATTAGAATGAATTAATAATTTATATTTTATGTTGAATTTATAATAAAATCGGCGATTTTATAAAGGTAAATATTTACGAGGAGGGTATTTAATATTTACGAATCTGATTAGCGAATCGATTTACCTACACGCGTTTAAATTCGTGTGCAATGGTTAAAGCATTCATAATTTAATAAATTTTGCAAATGAAAAAAAATGGGAGGCATTTAACGAACGATTTTTGCTGGGAAAAAGGTCAGGGATGTTCGTAAAAGCGCTAATGTCTCCGCTGTATGAGATTAAAGACGCGTTATTTAGCCTTTAGCTTAAAGCTCGACTGCGGATGGAATAATTAGATCAAGTCGACTCACTCTCGACTCACTGTATGTGCTAGGGGGTTAATTCACATAACATACATACATACGTTTCGGCCGTACTCTGCTCTAAAACTCGAAGAGAGTGGAAAGTTGGGTGGTTGGCGGCGGCGGCGGCGGCGGGTGCAGGAGAAGGTGGTGGATATAATTTACACAGGGTATAAGGGAAAAGAAACGCGACTGCTGCTGCTACAGTCTCTAATACGTTTAAAGTGGACAGCAGAACCAAATGCGTCGTCCGTCCACATTGAAGCGGGCGGCAAGCGGCCCCGGTTGGTTTCGGATATCCATGTACACCAAAATAGTAACTTAATTACGACAAAGTTAAACCGACTAATATCTAATATGAACTAGCATATACACTTATTCCCAGTCATTTTAACGTTTTACGTACGTTTAAAATTTTGCACCATTTATTATTCATGCACAACTAGCAACTTTAATTAACCAACATTTTAGGTCTACTCCAATACAAATGCATATAAACAGAATTCCACATCTTGTACTTGTAATTTTTACATATTAAGTAAAGCTGATTAAAAATTTAGTTATTAAAGTGCATTCAAACAAAATGCAGAGAGAAAAACTTGATCAAACTCCATTAGCTTTTAGTGCCAACACAACACAATCGATGCTTTTTTTAAGATCATCAAACAATTTGTTGCTTTTATTATTATTTCCACATCAGTATGGATTTTTTTCTTCTGCAAATGCATTGATGATTAAGTTGAAAATAATATGAAAAGGGATAAAGAGGAATAAAAGTTTCGAGTCTTAACGAAGATTATACCTTTCTTCTTCGGGGCGAAAAGTTTTTTCCGACCGATGCTGCGTTCCTCCTCAAAGGCTCAAGACATGTAAGCTCAACGCGCGCGCCCGAGTGAGAGCAACGATGTGGCAGATAGGGGTGGTGTGGGGGGTTTCAGGGGGGCTGTAGAGTAGCAGTAGTAAAGTCTATGCCTTGTGTGTGTGCACCTTTACCTAGAAGGTGTACCTTCTAATTACTAAATCAGCATCCTCCCAGCAAACTTCTCCATGTGCGGTCATTCATTAAACTTGCGAGAGAAGAAAACTTTACAGGTTTATACGTTGGATGGCTGGATGGCTGGCTGGCTTGGCTGGCTGGCTTGCTCTATATGCAAAGCACAGTTTTTTCAACGCTCGCAAGCCGCCGCCGCCGCCGTTGCCGCCGAGACTTTAATTAATTATTAATTATTATGCGCACATACATACGTATTAAAACCGACATGGAAAATTTGAAAAAATAAACAGCTGGAAGCGCCGTGCAGGCAGGCAAAAACCCACATAACCAGCACAACATCCATTATTATGATTATTATGAATATGTATATAATAAAATAATGTAGATATGTATACGTATAATTTCGAACGTTTGTTTTTGATGTAATTTAATGTGTGTGTTCGCTTATCTTTTCGCACGATGATGCATCGTCAGCAAGAAAAAGACAAAAATCGTGCCGGCCGACACAATTGCTCTTCTTCTTGTGTGTGTGTGTGTGTGGAGAGTCTGATCAAATCGTTCAGATATTAAATAAAATGCGAACCGACCAAAAACAATATAATAACATGGACATCAAGTGGCTGCACAGCAATTTTATTTCGATTGCTCTTCAAAACGCCAAAGCACTAAACCGAAAAACTTTTTCGCTGCTGCTGTTCTGCTGCTCTCTCATATCATCTATTTGCTCTCCGCCGGGTTCATCTATTCCATTATATTTATTCTCGCTCGTAAAAACTGCTATCAAACGATTGTTCAATTTCATTGCCCTAATTACAATCATGTTGTGCACCAGCGCAGCGCGCGTAGTATTAAAATTAAACATGGCATGATGATAAACTTTTTTTTTCTTCGTAGAATAGAACACAACTTTTCCAATTACCTAATTACGCAAATTAATTCGGCGCGAGAAAAAAATATTTATAATATAATGCAAACAAATCGTCTAAACAAACTTCGGGTACGTTTGAATGAACGTCTCAATTTATATCGCGCGTTGTTGGAATAAAAAAGTTTGTGCGCGAAACTTTGATAATTAGACACATTTAATAACACATACACTGGCTCATTCATTCATTCGATGCGCGCGCCTAAGCCCCCCCGAAAATGACAAAACATGCGATTAGCGGTGTCGTCATCATCCCCGTGTCGCTAAATAATTCATTAAGCGGCATTAAAATAATCATAAATCAGTGTGGATGGCGAGTAAAGTTAGTTTTTTTGGGGCGCGCGCCCGTTGCAAAAAAGAAGGTTAAACAAATAGAAACAGAATGTAAGTCCTTAAAGACTAAATTATTCCAAAACCAAGAAGTTATCTCAACGGTCTGCAAAAGTTTTAAACTGTTGCTGAAAGTATAACAAGTAGGACTAAGACTTCCTCAACTATGCCGAGACTATATAAAACAGAAAGTATTATTTGTAACTTTTATAAATATCAAACTGTTTAAGTTGGAGCGAGAGGAAAAAATAAAAGTGCATTGAACTTTTTTTTCAAGTGCACGATGGTCATTTCGTATATTTTTTATATTTTGTTTTGTTTTTATATTTTTAATTCGACGTAAACATCTGTGTATTTCTGATTTTTTCGTGGAGCAATCGACGTCTCACGCGCGCGCGCTTTTAATTGCAAAAGTTTGTGCGAGATTAAATCCGGTGCGTCACCGAAAATTTAACAACACAAACGAGAGATAAAAAAAATCGAAAAAAAAACGAATATTGTTTAAACATTTTTCTCGTTCGTTGTGCTTTTTTCCATCCAGCAGCAGCGAACAAGGCAGCGCCGATACATTTTGCGCTGCGCTTTTTCCTCGTTTTTTCGAAAAAGCGAGCGAAAACCGCTTGCGTCGACGTCGAGCCGCGCCGCCCAGGTTTGCGAGCGTCGTTTGCGCTATTGGCGTCATTCGTCCCGCCTACGCGACGCCGGACCAGCAAACATTTTACGTGGGAGGCAGCGTCCTACCAGACCGACGCCTCTGATCGCTGCCACCACATACGTGCGATTTTTTCGCACACGGCATTACTACTGCAAGCAAAAAAAACAGATACCGTATGCGTATATGCAATTGTGCAATAATTACGCAAAAATTTCGATTTTTCCAGCGATGGCAAAATTGTTTGGTACACTTTCTGTTTGGTTTTCCCCAAGTTAATCGACCCCTCGTGTCGTCTCGCTCGCACCGAGAAAAGTTTGCTAAAACTTTTTGCACAGGCATTGAAATTTGTGGGGAAAAGTTGCTCTTAAATGAAATCCTCAGCTGCATTTTTACACAGTTCCGTCCAACAAAGCGATGATGACGATCATCACACACATGCACACACACATATACATATACACCCCCATGAAAAAAATAATTAATTGATTGATTTTTTTCGATGGTATGTTCTATATGTAAACAAACAGCAATTTGTAAACTTTTTTTTGTCGAGGAGCGAGATAGCGCGATGAAAAAATAGGCAACACAAACAATTTAAGCATTATTTAGCAACAATTTGTTTCGGTGTGTATTGTTGTTGTTGTTGTTGTTGTTACAGTTGTTGTTCGCAAACAAATTTTCTAGTATATTTGCTACAATTAATGAATAATTAGCGTATGTGTGTGCATGTGTGTGTGTACTATAACAAAACAGCGGAATTATGCAAGTGTTACAAAATTATCATGATTTTAAACTAATTATCAAGTCATTAAAACATATAAACTTGTAATTTAATTAATACATTAAACTTTTTTCGTATTTTAAAAGGTTCCGGAACGTTAATAGCGCAACTAAATTAATAAATAACGGAAAATGTCAATAAATAAATAATACAAACTTGTATGCAAATAAAAAATGTATAGTTTTTTTTCATGAAATTATTTGAATATTTGCTAATATTGCTTTAAATATCTAACAAAATGATTGATGCAATTAATTAATTTTATGTTTTTATTATTTCTCGTCTTGGCAGTGTATATATCCATGTCTAAAGAGACAGACTATATTAGTTATATACATTAATAGATACACCGACACATCTCGATTATCACATACTTTAATTACACGACTTTAGTTATTATATAAGAGATGGGTGTAGTAAAGTTTACGAATTCGCCTATCAATGATTTTTAACAAGTTATGGAGATTTACTTTCAAGTGGTTTTCTATTTTAAATAATAGAAATTATATTAGTATTTACATGTTTTCCCCCTTTACAATTGTAATCATGAATGAATTAAGTTGCAAAGTGACAAATTAGTAAGAAAAATTCTATTGTTAAGCATTTTCAAGCTTTAATAGACATTTTAGTATACTCATCCCTCTTTTTTAACTGTAAACTCCTGAAAAATATCAAGATTTAATAGTATCGTAAATGTACATCGCTTTTTTAAATAGTATGGAGAAAAACCAAGCCAGGTAAAAAATTGGTTAAAGAGAGACTGGTTCATTTACTTTACTATTTTTATTTTCTATAAGTATTTAAAGGATGAATACATGCATAAGTTACTAATTTCTTAATTTTTATAATCCAAAATATGAGAACAGCCACCTAGTTATAACCAAATCTGTATACCAAAAAATTATCAACAACCGTTTAATGGCAAATCCGTATATTTTACACCCACCGAGTATAATCAAAACAGTGTAAATAAACTACTGTGATAATCGAGATAAATTATGTACCTCTTATATATATAACTGATGACAACTTAATCGTAATCTGCATTTAATAAAAAAAAAATTAATTAATCTTAATAAACAATTTCACATACCTGTATACAAAATAAAGTGATTGCATTTTGCAACTTTGAAGTGAAGCTATTTTCGTTGTTCAAAAACCTTGAAATTTCAACAATAAATTTTAAACTTGTAAAAATCAATAAATTTGATTTGTAATATATAGTTTTGCTGCTCCAAGTTTTGAACAATCGAACAAAAAATATGCAAATAATTAAAATCCAGACATTTTTTGTGCGCAAAACAACTTAAGAATATTAAAACTAGCATAATAATAAACATGAACGTAATTTTAAACTTGGAAAGATTGACAACAATGGCAAAAACTTGAATATTTCAGAGTATATATACAACAGTGAGAGTATGAAATCAATAATATAGTGTAGTTACATAAAAAATGAGACTAAAATATAAATCGAGAGAAAAGGAGCGCAAAGCAGACTATACAGTTATATATACTTGATATAGCATATCGAGTATAAAAAAACGGTATCATTGATATTAGAATGCGAATCGATTTGCGCGAATCAAGTAGAGAAAAAAAACACACACACACAGCGGCACAGGCAGCAGCGAAAAGTTAAAGGAGAGAGAAAAAGTTTCGATTGGATAAAATGAACAGGAAACGGGCATGAAGTATGTGTTTAATGTAGTAGAAAATAATGACGAATCGACGCTGTCTGTTGCTTATAACAGCTAATATAGAGTCGTTTATTAATTTGGGCGAAACTCCTAAAGTTCCCGGCAATGTTCATTAATAACCGTCGCACCTACCAGACTAGCGCGTTTCAAAAACAGACCCACCGTAAATAACTGACATTGATGATGAGCCTTTCCTTCCTCTCCTTTTTCGCGCGAGGAACGTTATGTAGTACATGCATGAAATAAACATCAAGTCGCTGCTGCTGCTGCTGCTGCTGCCTCATCGCCGAAAAGTTTTTCGGCAGCAGCAAAACTTGTGCTATGTACGCAAATCGTAAGACATGCTTAATTTTCGCAAAATGCTCGCGGTGGCATAGCGCGTGTCTACACCAACACACATACATGGGCCTCGACGTTTTTTGTATATATGGTAAGGCCGCAAATTAACGTGTGCAAAGTTATTCATCACGTATACGGGGAACGCGCGCGCTTGCCGCTTGATGGTCAGTGGTGGAAAATGAGTGTGTCGCTCATAGTTTCCACATTAAAAACAGATGTTTACCACAACAAAACTTAGGCGAAAACCATTTAATTTTCGCTTAGATACAAACCATACCTAAAACTTATCCATTTAATCATACATTTGTGGTTGTGTATGTGTGTGAGAGTGTGTGTGTGTGCAGGCACGAATGCGACAAACACACGAAAAACGCATACCAATCTCACAACCTTGTTAATTTTTTTCTTACAGCAATTATATATCAAAACACATTAAAGTCTTCAACTTTATTTCATTAAAATAATTTGATGGCTTTATTTTACTTAATGGCAAATTCATTGATAAATCGTAGGAATATAACGAATTAGATTTGCTTTTCAATTATTGTGCACTTTTTTTAAATAATAAATAATTTAATAAACTAGTTTGTTATTACACAAACAATGTACAAAGCGCATTAATCAAAATAATCACATAAAAATCAAAATAATTTAGAGTAAAAATTAAAATAAAATAACCTAATGGCATAATTATTGACAAATAATTAAGTGACTTTTATTTTTCTATGCACATTCATCAGATATGTCAACGACAAAACTATCTGTTAATATCAATCAAATTGCCTCGCTTTTATCTTTCGCTAAAAAAGGTTTATATGACCTAAGTATATCTCCACGAAATAAATCTCTGAGAAGTACTGTGTGATTCAGAGCTTAATCAGCTGTCAGTTTGGGTTAGCACTAGTTTTCTATGTATAGTTTGCAGTGTAAAACAAATCAAATCAAGCTTTTGTATTCTAAAATTAAAAATATTTTAAAATTTATACGTAGGTAATATTTTTTAGTTTGATTCGTAACTTTGAAGAAGCATTTCTTTACGCTACTCAATGTAGTCACATAAAATATATTAAAATCTAATTACCTTATCAATAAAGAATCAAAAATAATAGTGAGTTTAAAACTATATTTATCATGTAAAAATATAATTTGTTAATAATTAAATTTCTATCGTTTTGAACTCTCTAAACAACATCCTGTAAACAAAAATATTTTCCATATTATTAATGTTTTTAAAGCAAACTTAATAATCAGCAATGTGTTATTACTCTCTATAACTTTAATGTAAATTAATTAGTAAATATTGTATCTACTGATATTACTAAGTATATTAAATATTTGTAATAGAAAAAAGTTAAACAACTAATTATATGTAGATATATAAAACATATAAAGTAGAAATGCATTAAAATCATTAAAAATATTGATGAGGTAATGGCATAATGATTGAAATTGAATTCCTTATGTTTTATACTCTTTAACTATCCTAGAAGCTACAAATTTTTCATATTATCAATGTCTGCACTTCAAACTAAAAAACTAACATTATCTTTTTAATTATTTATAAGTAATTTTAATGCCACTTGATTAATATATGCAGGGCTAATTGTTAAATAGTGACATATTTTAATTACTTTATACGATAGTCTTACTACATATAGTAAGTATCTAAATCCCTCATAAAATTAAATATTTTCTATACATGAATAATTAGAGCGTAATGTATTTGAGTAACTCTCAAAATTCACTATGTTCAAAGTCTAAGTATAAAAGTTAAATTAATGCATCGTTTATTGATAAATAGCTGCATTAATCTGATTTGTTTTCTACTTACTAACCGCCCCCGTAGATTTCCTTTTCCCCGATACAAAAGAATACTAAAAATGCTTTAACGTAAAATAACTTAATATAAATAATTAGTATTCAAACAAAACATTTAATAATCAAAAACAAAAAGCTATTAAAAGCGGATGGAAGGAACGAAGACGAAAACGCCGGCGACGGCGAATAAGGGAGAAAACGGAGATGGCAGTAGGCGCACAGCACAACAAAAAAAATAGCGCGCGCGTCGAGCTTTTGAAGCTAATGCATACAACAACACACAAATAAATCCATTTTATTTCGCAGCAATACCAAATCGATGTCTCGGACAAATTTAATTAAAATCTTGATGGGCGGCGAGTATGCGGCGCGCGCGAACATAGGAAATACAACGACAGTACAAGAATACAAAACGAGAAATAAAAACAAAACAAAAAAAAAGATGATCTATATAGGAGCAATTCAATCTATCAATGCGATGAAGAAGAAATTGCCGTACTGTGCGCTGTTGCAACAACATAACCGAATTAAAAGCGGGAACAATTAAACTGGCTGCGTTTAATTATGATTAAATTGTCTACTAACCGCCATCGTCGTTTTCCACGCGATTTTTCCACGAACGGTGGCCCCCCTTGCTTCATTTCATCATCGTTGCTGCTGCGCCGTTTTGCAAATTTAATATGCAACGTACGTAAAAAAACGGCGTATATTTGACATGTGGAGCAAACACACGAGGTCGCAGAATCAATCGTCAATGTTTGTGGACAAAGAGCAAACAGCATTATTAATATTTAACTTGTTTCGTTGATGGGGTTTATAGTTTTTCCTCCACCCTTCTTTGTATTATATTATTTGCCTGGTGTATTCTCCAAAAAAAAATGAAAAGTATTTTTTTACGTTAATTACGCATTTACATAAAATAAAATCAAACAAGTACATAAAAATAAAAATTATTTAATAATTAAATAAGATTGTTCGCTAATTCTATTTCACTCTCTATTATTACTATTTAACTTGTTTCATTGACAGGACTTATATTTTTTTCTCCAGCCCTCTTTATATGATTATTTGCCCGGCGCATCCGCCAAACAAAAAAGAAAAATTGTCGTTTTTCTCGCATGCGGTGTTAATTACGCATGCACATTAAATAAAATTACTCGCTACTTTGATTTCTATTATTAATATTTAACT